>AWOL01S0053332.1:0-33706 GCA_000715115.1 Nicotiana otophora
AGTAAGGCTTGTTCTTGTTGATTCTATCTCCCTGCTATTACTTGTTCATTGTTATGTGGTAAGTGAGAGTGTTAATGCCCGAAGGGTGACACCGTGCCATATTGTTAGTGTTAATGCACGAAGGGTGATGCCATGCCATATTGTGAGTGTTAATTCATGAAGGGTGATGTCGTGCCATATTGTGAGTGTTAATGCACGAAGGGTGATGCGTTGCCATATTGTGTGTGTTAGTACATGAAGGGTGATGTCGTGCCATATTATGAGTGTTAATGCATGAAGGGTGATGTCGTGCCATGTTATGAGAGTTAATGAACAAAGGGTGATGTCGTGCCGTATCTATTGATTTATATTGTGAGGTTAAGAGTGAAAGCACGAATGGTGATGCCGTGCAAATTTTCTGCATTGTGTTTAGTTATTTTCATTGGTTAAAAGCATGTTGACTGTTCTGGTTGTCATTTTCACTTTATCTCTTATATCTTGTGCCCCTTTAGCATGTCCCCCTCCCTATAGTACATGTTTAACTGTTATTGTTGTTTTCTTGTACACATATTGTTATCTTCATAGGTTTATTATGTGGGTGTCTTGTCATAGCCTCTTCACTACTTTGTCGAGGATAGGCTCGACACTTACGAGTACATGGGGTCGGTTGTACTCATACTACACTCTGTACTTCTTGTGCAAATTTTGGTACCGGTCCTAGCTGATCGTGAGGCTTAGCAGGTTGGACTTGCTTATTGGAGACTCAAGGTAGATCTGCTAGCGTCCGCAGACCTTGGAGTCCCCTTCTATCTCCCCTATTTTACTGTTTCTTTTCATTCAAGACAGCTGTATTTCTTTCAGACTCTGTTTGTATAAGCTCGTGAGTTGTGAGTCCAGATCCGAATTGTATCATATATTATGGGCTTTATGTTATTTCGCATTTCAGGTTTAGCTTCTATTTAGCTTGATTGATTCTGTTATTTAAATTGACTAAAGTTGGCTTAAAGAATCCTCTAACGTCTGCTTGCCTAGCAAGTGAAATGTTAGGCACCATCACGGTACCGAAGGTGGGAATTCCGGGTCGTGGCAAGAACATCCTTCAATTCTCCCAATCCCAAACTTTCAAGATGAGAAAAACTCCAACAACATTAATAGCCAAAATCGTCCAGTTGTTCTTCCTCGTTTCTTATGCCAAACGATCCTGAAACTTGCTTTTGATACTCCAGTGGATTCCTCGTGAAATTCCAGTGAAGTTAGACTTTTGAATCATTCCATTTGACCTTATAATAAATGAGATATGTTGATTTCAATATTTGGAAATAGTGCAGATTTGTAAATACGAATTCAGTAGCAATTTCGCAATTTATCTAAAAAATCTGGCAACCCAATTCTTAATAAAATGACCATAAATCCCTCATACGATGTCGAAACTTGATGATTTCAGTTGCTATGATTCCAAAATCACGATAGGGATATAATGGTTTAGTAGAAACTCGAATCAAAGTCCGTTTGCTCAATATGGTAACCTTTATGCTCAAATCGACGTCGAAACCGAAAATAATCACCATAAAACCCAAACTTATCCAAAACAAATCAGAATTTAACCAAACTTTGTGAAAATGTCCAAAATCATCATACAAAATTATTTGGATAATTAAAAGCCGATTCCGAGTCCGTTTACTTAAAAGTCAAACCTCGGTAAACTCTTCTGTCGCGACCTAATTTCCCCTATAGGTCGTGATGGCGCGCATCGTCGCCGCTAGGCAAGCCAACAATGAACTAGTCATGTATTTGTTCTTTTTTAAAAATTTCAAAGTATTTTTATTTATTAGGTAAATGAATAGCGATAAATTATAGTAAGGTAAAGCATAAACTAATGAGAGAGTAAATACAGTGAAATAAATATTCAAACCATAAAGTGTCTACTAGAATATTCCCAAAATCCTGTGTCACAAGTGTATGAGCAACTAGAAGAATATAAAAAATACCGATGCTACTGTCTGAAATAAGATAGACAGAAAGTAAATACAAAAGAGAGATTGCGGGTGATGCAGAACGGACCCAGAGAGCAACTCACCACTATGCCTCGGGGTAACGGGGGTGTGCGCCTGAATGACTGCCAGATGCACCTGCCTCAGATCCTGCATGATTAGTGCAGAAGTGTAGCGTGAGTACTTAAAAAATATGTACCCAGTATGTATCCAGTCTATCCTCGAAGAAGTAGTGACGAGGAGTCGACATCGACACTTACTATGGCCAATAAATAAAATACGGAAATTCTAAATAGGCATGGAATACATCAATAATAATAATACCACAATAACAAACAGTAAATAAGTGATTCTGTAAATAAAAGTCAATTTAAAAATATCCACTGACACATACTAACTTCAACAATTACGATCCATCAAGAAAATTATAATTTCTCAAGTTATAAAAATAATATCAAGTGTAATCAGACTCCGAGCATTATCACGCACGATTTATGTAGAGGTCGTACGGTCGATCCAAAATAATGTGTACACTGCCGATGGTCGACCGGCATGAAACATAGATGCATCTACTATACTACCGAGGCGTTTGGCCCACTTCACAAGAAGGGAGAATACTCTACGAACATCCAATCTAACGGTTATCACAATACTGATACACAAAGAGGCACAATTTCTATCAACGGTGAAGTAACTTGCCAAAACATAAAGTAAGTGAAGTTCGGTCTTTACGAATCCTTTATATAGTTTCAATATAATTTAAGCACTTAAATTAACAAGTAGAGTGCAAACAATACATGTAATTTCATGATAGGGTCCTAAAACTACTCGTACATAAGCATGATTTGTAGCTACGCACGGACTCTCATCACTTTGTGCGTACGTAGCACCCACAATTAGAAGCAAATAGTAATTTCAAACATGTATGGGGTAAATTCCCTTTACAAGGTTAGGCAAGAGACTTACTTTGTCCCAAAGCTCGCCTTCCGACCCACAAATTCACTCTAAAGCCTCAAGTCAGTGCCGGACAATCCAAAACTAGCCAAATATTATATAAATTAATCAATATATGCTCAAAACATCATAATTTAGCCCCTAGAGTAATTAGCTAACCCAAATTGAAAGATTCCTTAAATTCGCCCCCGGGCCCACGTCCCCGGATTTAGAAAATTTACGAAGATAAATGTTACCCATAACCTCACGAACTCAAATATATAATTTCTACCCAATTCCATAATCATTTTCGTGGTTTAATCCCATTTTTATCAAAACCTGTGTTTTTCATCTAACCCATAATTTTTACAATTTAGATGTTAAGAATGTGCCCAAAATCCGCGTATTAAACTCACATTAAGTAGTAATTACTTACCTCACGATGATGGGCGAAAAACCCCTCTCCATGAGCTCCTTAATCGACCATTCCAAGTGAAAATGAGATAAAAACTCGCCTAAGTCCGATATAAATGCACCTCACTGCCCCAACAATATTTGCACCTGCGGCTCCGGTTCTGCGGACAAATCGTCGTAGGTGCGGACCTTGCCTAGGACATCATTCTTGCTTCTGCGGATAAAGCCTCGCTTCTGCAAGCCCACGCCAGGACGCTACGACGGTCATTTTCTCGCTTCTGCGAGCTCGCACCTGCGGCCAATTCTTCGAGGGTGCAAACGCACAAGACTTCAGCCATTCTTCCAAGTTAAAACATGTTCCGTACATCGTCCGAATAGCACCCGAGGCCCCATCAAAACATACCAACAAGTTTGTAAACATAAAACGGACTCGCTCGGACCCTCGAAACACGTAAAATAACATCAAAACTAAGAATCGCACCCCAAACTAAATGGAATCAACTTATGAACTTCAAGATCTTCTAATCTACTACGAACGTGCCGAATCGTACTTAAACTACTCGAAATGACACCAAAATTTGCGTGCAAGTCATAAAGCACCATACAGAACCATTCCCTAACCCGTTATCCCAAACGGACCTCGATAACATTAAAACCTATTGCAAACCAATCTTAAAAAACTTAAAAACCTTCAATGCGCCAACTTCCAATATTAAGCACCTAAACGCTCCCGGATCATCCGAAACCCGATTCGAACATATGCCCAAGTCCAAAATCATCATACAAACCTATTCGCACCGTAAAATCCCGTTCTGAGGTCGTTTACTCAAAATGTTGACTCAAGTGAAACTTAACCATTTTAAGCCATTATTAAGGAACTAAGTGTTTCGATTGCAACTCGAATCCTTCCAAACCCGAAGTAACCATCCCCGAAAGTCATTAAATAATTAAATCACATACGTGGGGTCTTAATTAGGGGAATGGGGATCTAGAAAGCAAAATGAAAGGTCGGGTCGTTACATTCTCCACCTCTTAAACAAACGTTCGTCCTCAAATGTGTCTAGAATCATACCTGGAGTGCTGAATAGGTGTGGATATCTGCTTCGCATGTCCTCCTCGGTCTCCCAAGTTGCCTCCTCGACTGGTTGACCCCTCCACTGAACCTTTACCACAGAAATATTCTTAGACCTCAATTGGCGAACCCGCCTGTCAACAATGGCAACTGCCTCCTCATCATAACCCAGGCTCTCATCTAGCTAAACTATGTTGTAGTCTAACACATGCGACCTGTCGGCATGATACTTCTGGAGCATAGACACGTGGAAAATTGAATGAAGTCCCAATAGACTGGGAGGAAAAGCAAGCTTATAAGCAACCTCCCCAACTCGCCTCAACACCTCAAATGGACCTATAAACCCTAGGCTCAACTTGCCCTTCTTCCCGAACCTCATGATTCCATTTATCGGCGAGACCTTCTAGAGAACCTTCTCGCCCACCATAAATGATAAATCACGCGCCTTCTGATCCGCATAACTCTTCTGTATGGACTGTGCTGTGCGAAGTCTCTCCTGAATCAACTTCACTTTCTCCAAGGCACCCTTCACTAAATCAGCACTAAATCAGTACCATATAACCTATCCTCGCCGGGCTCAAACCATCCGATGGGCGAACGCGATCATCAACCATACAAAGCCTCAAATGGATCCATCTCAATGCTGGACAGATAGTTGTTATTATAAGCAAACCCGGCCAAAGGCAAGAATCGATTCCACTGCCCTCCGAAGTCAATCACACATACTCTGAGCATATCATCCAAGATCTGAACTGTCCGCTCTGACTGCCCATCGGTCAGCGGATGAAAGCTTGTGCTGAGCTCTACCCGGGTACCCAACTCACTCTGTACTGCTCTCTAGAAGTGCGAAGTGAACTGAGAGCCTCTATCTGAAATAATAGAAATTGGCACACCACGCAACCAAACAATCTCTTGAATGTAAATCTAGGCCAATCCCCTTGAAGAATACGTAGTCACAATCGATATAAAGTGTGCCAACTTGGTCAACCTATCGACATTGACCCAAACTACATCAAATTTCCTCAAAGTCCGCTGCAACCGAACTACAAAGTCCATAGTAATGCGCTCCTATTTCCATTCAGGTATAACCATCTTCTGAAGTAGGACACCTGGCCTCTGGTGTTTATACTTAACCTGGTGGCAATTTAGGCACCTTGCAACATACCCATCTATGTCCTTCTTCATCCGCCACCACTAATTATGCTGCCTCAGGTCATGATACATCTTCGTAGCACTTGGATAAATGTAATACCGAGAACTGTTTGCCTCCTATAGAATCTTCTCCCTCAATCCATCAACATTAGGAACACATAGACGACCCTGGAGTCGCAGAACACCATCCGCACCGATAGTAACTTCATTGTCACCACCATGTAGTACAGTGTCCCTAAGAACCAGCAAGTGTGGATTGTCATACTGATGAGCCTTGATCTGCTCGAATAATGAAGATTGAGCAACGACGCATGAAAGAACTCGACTGGGCTCGGAAATATCCAACCTCACAAGTCTGTTAGCCAAGGACTGAATGTCAAAAGCCTATGGCCTCTCCTCTGCTGAAATGAATGCCAAACTACCCATACTCTCAGGCTTTCTGCTCAAGGCATCCGCAATCACATTCGCCTTGCCCGGATGATAAAGGATGGTAATATCATAGTCTTTTAGTAACTCAAGCCACCTGCGCTGCCCTAAATTGAGATCCCTCTACTTGAAGAAATGCTGCAAGCTGCGATTATTGGTGTAAACCTCACAAGACACCCCATAAAGATAATGCCTCCAGATCTTGAAAGCATGAACTATCAAGGCCAACTCCAAATCGTGTACGGGGTAATTCTTCTCGTGGGACTTTAGTTGACGTGAAGCATATGCAATAACTTGCCCCTCCTGCATCAATACACAACCCAGGCCAACGCGTGAAGCATCACAATACACCGTATACATCCTTGAACCGGAAGGAAATACTTATATTGGTGTTGTAGTTATTGCGGTCTTGAACTCCTGAAAGCTCGCCTCGCAATCATCGGACTGTCGGAAAGGAGCACCCTTCTGGGTCAATCTAGTCAAAGGTGATGCAATAGATGAGAAGCCCTCCACAAACCCGGCTATAATAACCTGCTAACCCCAAGAAGCTCCTGATCTCGGTGTTTGTGGTAGGACAAGGCCAACTCTAAAATGCCTCGATCTTCTTGGGATCTACCTTAATACCCTCGCCTGATACAACATGCCCTAGTAATGCCACAGAATCTAACCAGAACTCGCACTTGGAGAACTTAACATATATTTTCTGTTCCCGCAAGGTCTGGAGCACAACTCTGAAATGCCGCTCGTGCTTCTCCATGCTACGCGAGTAGATCAATATGTCATCAATGAAGACAATGATAAAAGAGTCAATTTATGGCTTGAACACCCGGTTCATCAAATCCATAAACGCCGCCAGAGCGTTGGTCAAGCTGAAGGACATCACTAGAAACTCATAGTGGCCATATCTAGTATGAAAAGCCGTCTTCGGAACATCCGAAGCACGAATCTTCAACTGATGATACCCCGATCTTAAGTCGATCTTAGAGAACACCCTGGCACCCTACAACTGGTCAAACAAATCATCAATATGCGACAACGGGTACTTGTTCTTAATGGTAACTTTGTTCAACTGGTGGTAATCAATACACATCCGTATAGACCCATCTTTCTTCTTCACAAACAACACTGGTGCACCCCAAGGCGACACACTCGGTCTGATGAACCCCTTTGCTAGAAACTCCTCAAGCTATTCAACTCCTTCAACTTTTTTGGAGCCATGCGATACGGTGAAATAGAGATAGGCTGGGTACCTGGAGCCAAATCAATACAGAAATTAATATCATGATCTGGTGGCATGCCTGGTAGATCAGAAGGAAACATATCGAAGAACTCCCAGACCACGGGCACTGAATCAATCGATGGAGTCTCTGCAGTAGTATCCCGAACATAAAACCCTTCTCGATCATGTATCGAGCCTTCAGAAAAGAGATAACCCGACTAGATCCATTGATAGATCAACCCTTCCCTTCCAATCTAGGCAACTCTGGTATCGTCACGGTAACAGTCTTGGTATAAAAAACAAGGATGGCATGGTACGGAGACAACCAATCCATGCCTAGGATGACCTCAAAGTTGGTCATATCAAGTAACAGAAAATCCGCTCTAGTCTCACAACCATAGAAAGTCACGATACATGACAGGTAAATTCGATCCACAACAACAGAATCTCCCACTAGCGTGGACACATATATAGGAGTACCCAAAGACACGTGAGGAACACCCAGAAAAGGAGCAAAAAGAGACGAAACATATGAATACATAGACCCTAGGTCAAATAGTACCAAAGCATCCCTACCATAGATAGAAATAATACATATGATCACGGCATCTGAGGCTACTCCATCTGGTATGGCTGAAAAGGCGTAGAACCTAGCTAGAGTGCCTCTTGACTTGCCCCCACCTCTAGGACGGCCCCTACCCACCTGCCCTCCGCCTCTGGGTGGCTGGACGTCTAGTGCGGCAACTGCTGTATTAATCATAGGCTGATGACCTTGTTGTACTGCCTTGCCCGAAAGCTTGGGGTAGAATATCCTCACATGACCATGATCCCCGTACTCGAAATAACCTCTCGGTGCGGAAGATGACTGACCCTGAATTTGACTCTGGGGACCTGAACTCCCACTGGAAGAATCGTGAATAGCCTTTGGATGGTAGGAGCTCTCTGGAATGGCTCTAAAATAGGGACGCACTGGAGCACCCGAGAAGGTAGCGGTGCTAGATATGTGGGCCTGCAAGATTGACCCCTTATCAACTGACCTCTGCCCCCAGACGAAGCACCACTGAACCCTCCAGAATATCGAAACTGCTTGTCCCTCGGTGTCTACTCTTGGCCCTACTGACGAATACCCTTGATCTTCCGAGCTATCTCCACAACTTACTCGTAAGGAGTCCCCATCTCAACCTCTGGGGCATAGTGACCTGGATACCATAGTGAAAACCCGTAGTAAACCTATGCACTTTCTCTATATCGGTGGGGAGTATCATAAGTGAATGGAGATACAACTCAGAGAATCTCGCCTCATAGTCGGTCACAGACATCTGACCCTACTGGAGCTGCTCGAACTGACCCCACAACTCTTCCCTATAAAAGGGTGGAATATATCTCTCCAAAAAGAGACATGTTAACTGGTCCCAAGTCAAGGGAGGAGAACATGCTGGTCTACTGAGAAGATAGGACTGCCACCATCTGCGGGCCCTACCCTCTAGCTAAAAGGTAGTAGAGTCTTCCCCGTGGGACTCCAATACCCTCATGTTGTGCAGTCTGTCCCTGTAATGATCAATAAAGTCCTGGGGTTCCTCATGTCGCTCACCTCCAATGGCATGAGGATGTAGCCTGGTCCATCTATCCAATAACTTCTGCGGCTCACCGGTCGCGGCTGATCTGGGCTCTGGTATAGCCACTGCAACTGGCTGAGCTCCACCCGCGGGTAGTGCACCCGGGGTCTGGTATACTATAGGTGGATGCCATGGAGCCTGAACGGTAGGGGTATGTGCTCCCCCCTCCATGAGATGTGGCTGGGTCTGCTTGATATAAACCAGTATGCATCATAGAATCCATGAACCGCAGCATACGGCACATTACCTCCTGGAATCCTGGTGCGGACATGAAATCTGCTGGGGCCGGCTCCGCTGTAGGAACCTCGCCCTGCTCCTCAATAACAGGATCCTCCACTGGATCCACTGGTGGCATAATTAGGGAAACTCTAGGACTCCCTCTTCATCCAACACGAGGCGGAGCCCTCCCTCGGCCTCTGCCTCGGCCTCTAGCAACATGGGGAGCAGCTTCTCTACGGTCGGGTACATTTGCCGCGCACGTTCTCACCATTTGTGAGAGAATAAGAGAAAGATACGTAGCACAACATCAGCTACATGATAGGAGATGAATAAAGAGTAGTTTCCTAACACTCTTTAGCCTCTAGAATGTTAAGTACGAACGTCTCTGCACTGATCCGCAATACTCTATTGGGCCTGCTCAAGACTAGTGATGCCTACGTGAACCTATTGCTCTGATACCAAGTTTTCACGAACCAATTTCCCCTATAGGCCATGATGGTGCCCAACATCGCCGCTAGGTATGCCAACGGTAAACTAGTCATGTATTTGTTCCTTTTTTAAAAATTCAAAGTAGTTGATTTTTATTTATAAAGTAAATGAATATCTATAAATTATAGTAAGGTAAATCATAAACTAATGAGAGAGTAAATACAGTGAAATAAATACTCAAACCATAAAGTATCTACTATAATGTTCCCAAAACCTGGTGTCACACGTGTATGAGCAACTAGTAGAATATACAAAACACCTATGCCATTGTCTGAAATAAGATAGATAGAAAGTAAATACAAAAGAGAGATTACGGGTGCTACAGAACGGACCCAGAGAGCAGCTCACCACTATGCATCGGGGTAACAGGTGCGCGCGCCGGAATGACTGCCAGATGCACCTGCCTCATATCCTGCACGATTAGGGCAGAAGTGTAGCGTGAGTACATAAACAATATATACCCAGTAAATATCCAGTCTAACCTCGAAGAAGTAGTGACGAGGGGTCGACATTGACACTTACTATGTCCAATAAATAAAATACTGAAATTCTAAATAGGCATGAAATACATCAATAATAATAATATCACAGTAACAAACAGTAAATAAATGATTCTTTAACTAAAAGTCAATTTAAAAATCTCCACTCACATACTAACTTCAACAATTATGAGCCATCAAGTAAATTATAATTTCTCAAGTTATAAAAATAATACCAAGTGTAATCAGACTCCGAGCATTATCACGCATGATTTATGCCAAGGTCGTACGGTCGATCCAGAATAATGTGTACACTGCCGAGGTTCAACCGGCATGAACCATAGATGCATCTATTATACTACCGAGGCGTTCAGCCCACTCCACAAGACGAGAGAATACTTTACGAACATCCGACCTAACGGTTATCATAAGACTGATACACAAAGAGGTACAATTTCTATCAACGGTCAAGTAACGCACCAAAACGTAAAGTAAGTAAGGTCTTTACGAATGATTTATCAAGTTTCAATATAATTTAAGCACATAAATTAACAAGTAGAGTGCAAACAATACAAGAAATTTCATGATAGGTTCCTAAAACTACACAGACATAAGCATGATTTGTAGTTATGCACCGACTCTCATCACTTTGTGCGTACGTAGCACCCACAATTAGAAGCAAATAGTAATTTAAAAACCTATGGGGTAAATTCCCTCTTACAAGGTTAGGCAAGAGATTTACCTTGTCCCAAAGCTCGCCTTCCGGCCCACAAATTCACTCTAAAGCCTCAAGTCGGTGGCGAACAATCCGAAACTAGCCAAATATTATATAAATTAATCAATAGATGCTCAAAAGTTCATAATTTAGCCTCTAGAGTAATTACCCAACCAAATTGGAAGATTCCTGATTACGGAAATGTTCGAAGATAAATGTTAACCATAACCTCTCAAACTAAAATATGTAATTTCTAGCCAAATCCATAATCATTTTCGTGGTTTAATCACATTTTTATCAAAACCTAGGTTTTTCAACTAACCCATAATTTCTACAATTTAAATGTTAAGAATCTTACAAAAATCCGCGTATTAAACTCACATTAAGTAGTAATTACTTACCTCACGATGATGGGTGAAACACCCCTCTGCAAGAGCTCCTCATTCGACCACTCCAAGTGAAAATGACCTAAAAACCCACCTAAGTCTGATATAAATGCACCTCACTGCCCTAACGATTTTCGCACCTGCGACAAAACAGTTGCACCTGTGGCTACGCTTCTGCGGATAAATCATCGCTGGTGCGGACCTTGCCCACATTAGCTATTCTCGCTTCTACAGACAAAGCCTCACTTCTGTGGAAAAGTGGGTCGCACCTGCGAACTCAAGCTGGCTAGCATCTTTCCACTTCTGCGATCGCATTCCTCGCACCTGGATGTTCGCAGTGTTGTACCTTCTCCTCTTCTGCGACCACTGGCCATCCCACGCCAGGCCACTTTAACGGGCATTGGCTCGCTTCTACGAGCTCGCACATGCGGCCAATTCTTCGTAGGTGCGAACTCACCAGAACCCCTGCTGCTTCAGCCATTCTTTCAAGTTCAAACATGTTCCTCACATCGTCGAATAGCTCCTGAGGACCCCGGGGCCCCGTCCAAATATACCAACAAGTTCGTAAACATAAAACGGACTCGCTCGAAGCCTCGAAATGCATACAACAGCCTCGGAATACGTAAAATAACATCAAAACTAAGAATCGCATCCCAAACCAAATCGAATCAACATATGAACTTCAAGTTCTTCCAACTTACTCCAAATGCGCCGAATCATACTTAAACTACTCAAAATGACACCAAAATTTGTGTGCAAGTCGTAAATCACCATACAGAACCATTCCTGGGCTCGGAATCCTAAACAGACCTTGATAACACCAAAACCTACTCCAAACCAAACTTAAAGAACTTGAAAACCTTCAATGCTCCAACTTCCAATATTAAGCACCGAAACGCTCCCGGGTCATTCGAAACCCGATCCGAACATATGCCCAAGTCTAAAATCATCATACGAACCTAGTGGGAATGTCAAATCCTGGTTCTGAGGTTTTTTACTCAAAACTTTGACTCAAGTCAAACTTAACCATTTTAAGCCATTATTAAGGAACGAAGTGTTCCAGTTTCAATCCGAACCCTTCCAAACCCGAACTAACCATCCCCGTAAGTCATAAAACAGTCAAAGCAAACACGAGGAGTTTTAATTAGGGGAACATAGATCTAGAAAGCAAAACGACTGGTCGGATCATTACATCTTCCATCTTAAAGCTTCTAAAATGAGAATCATTCTTCCATATCAATCCCGAACCGCTCGAAAACCGAAACAAACCATACACGCAAGTCATAATACATAATATGAAGCTACTCAAAGTCTCAAACCACAGAATGGAATGCTAAAGCTCAAAACGACTGATAGGGTCGTTGCACTCTCATCCTTACATGATAATGTAAATAAAATGGCACGACATCACCCTTTGTGATTTACACTCTTCCTCATGGGGTAATGTATATGCAATGGCACGGCATCACCCTTCGTGCTTTACACTCTTCCTCACATGATAATGTGTATGTAGTGGCACAGCATCACCCTTCGTGCTTTACACTATTCCTCACCAAGCACATGGATATCAATAACAAGCAAGGTAGGAAGCATGAATAACATCAAGGAGAGTGATTAAGCGAATATTCCAAATGGAAATCAAACACAACTTTCAAGCCAATAACAATTCAATAAACCTCAATAACCTTATTATTCGAGTATTTCAACAAGTCTCAAAAATGATCTTCAACTCAAGTATAGAATCCAATATCTCAAAAATAACGGCCGTAGCGATGTATTAGTGATTAAGCATAGTGATGACCGAATTTAACACATCAATCGTTTCACAACAATTAGTCAAATTTTAATCAAGTTTTAATACACAAAATCGTGGTTTCTAGAATTTAATTTCATATTCTTAGTGATCTACAAGTCAAGTAAGACATGAAACAAGGTCACATAATTCGACAATGCACAATTAATTATATAATTTACCCCCAAGCATGATTAACCCGGGCACATGCCTATATGTTCATAACCTCATATATGCATCACTCCTGCATGTAGCAAATAATGTCAATTATGTCATGGCCCAACCTCGGGAAGCGTGACCGGTGCTCGACCGAGTGAAACCGGTCGAGCAAGCCTGTTAGATACTGTCTACCCAACTCACCCATGATCAAGAAAAAACATGATTTCATTAATTACACAGTAGGAAGCTCGTTCATGCAATACTAAATCGTTTTATTAGCCATGGCGCCTTTAAGTCTCAAAATACACATTACTTATAATTCGAGTGGAAAAAGTAATCGAACACGACATAACTGGTTTAACATTTCCAACACCCATATACAACGCACATAGTGTCTACGAAGCCTCTAAAGATACAAAGAGAATAAAGATGGTGCCGGCAACAAGGCACCGACTATACCTTAAAAAGTGACCACAATATAAACAAAAGGTACAATACTTGACCCCGGAATGAAATAGGGCTCACCGAGTCCGCTGAGAAGAGGATGCGGCACTATCTGTGATCAACATTGTCTGCTATAAAGCCACCTGCATCCATTTAATGATGCAGTGCTCCCGGCAAAAGGGACATTAGTACCGTCGAATAGCACTAGTATGTAAAGCTAAACACCATCTCAATAGAATAAATAATAATACAAGAGGAACAGTCAAGAATTCAATAAGGGCTTCAAATAATATTAAAACATCAAGTTAAGGATTTATATACGTTTTCAAGTCAATTTTCATATTATTAGATTGGGTGATCTTTAGTGCCGATGTTCCACAATTTATAATACCTCTGTATTCTTACACGAAGTCCGATCTCGACCCAATTGTCAAGGTCGTCTCATTTGAGACAACAACCATAACCACAATTTCATTATAATTTTCACCACAGTACCACTATGTGTGCGGCATGGCATCCGATCATGGCCCGATCGGCTAGGCCGTCTCACCCGAGACATTACCTTTTTCATTCAATCATCTAACATCATACTTCTTTCATATACTTTCAATTCATTGGCATTAGTGATTACGATTACAAAGTCATTCTTTGCACTTGGCCGTATTTCATTGTTCCAGTCCATTTTTCCACATTCACATTTCATTATCATTATCGACAACTATAAGACTTCCCATTCAAGACATTAGATTCACATATGAGCAATTTGGAAATCTTAGGCACATAGATGTTTTTCATACAATTTGGCATAACAACCTTTATTTCGATCTTGACAGGAAGTCTTAACATTTCTAAAACCTATCCCATATTTTGAACACATCCTCAAATGGCAATATAACACGATGAAGCATTTAGAATAAATATTGAACATACATCCTTCAACACAAACACATTAGGAATAGCCAATTCAATAATAATCAAGGACTTACTCCAATTGCACGAACATCATGGGACTCAATTCAAAGAAGAAGGGGGATTTTGTCAACATACCTCAAATGAGCTTCTTAAACTCTAAAATGATCCGGAATTCTTAGCAACTTTAATCTATTTTAGAAATATAACAAGTTGAACCAAAATTAGGAAGATCATCATGGTTTTAGTTCATTTGATCATATTATCAAACACTAGATGTGCATCAATGTTTTAAGGCCCTTTTTTGTGGAAGATTCCATCTTTTCCCAACCCTTTATCTATCATTTTTAGCTCACAATCTTCCCACATACTTCAAGGATACATGCATGCAAGACAACAACCCCCATACCCAATAATTGCCTCTCTAATTACCCTATTTTTGTAAAATATCGAAATTGAGAGCTAGGACATAGATTCTTACCTTTAGGGTGAAGACTTCCTTTGTTAATCCTCAATGATTGAGCAAGAATTGATGGATGATTGTTGAAGTTGCTCCCCCACTCTAAGAACTCTCCCTCTCACTCTAAAATATCAGAAATGTGCTCAAAATGGTCTATGGGGTGTGTTTTAACGGAATAGGGTCGAGTTTAAAAACTAGAAAAAACTGACCGGGTCTGCGGTCACTATGCGGCCCGCAGACCTGATCTACGGTCGCATAATACACCGCAGAATGGTTCTGCGGTCGCATAGTGCACCGCATAACCTCCCTTCAAAAAATCCCAAAGTGGGATATGCGACAAGAGTGCCGCCTGTGAAACGGTTATGCGACACAAAATTGACATAAAAAATGCCCCAGAAAACTGCCTCACGCTGCGACCATTTTGCTGTCTGCAGAGTGGTTCTGTGGTCGCAGAATGGGCCGCAGAAATGCCCACTTCTGCCCAACATTTCCTTCAACTCCCCAGCGCTTTATTCAATCCAAAAAGTCTGAACCGTGGTGAGCAAGCTCGCCGCGAATAATGTTTACTATTGATAATCTCTACGCCTACCCCGGCATCACGGAACCCCGGTTTTTAGGAAAATTTTTACGGGATATTACATCCTCCCCCACTTAAGATCATTCGTCCTCGAATGAGGATCAATGTCCACAATTAGCACCTTATGCAACTCAGTTTTTCATACCCCACACCAGCAACCCCAAATTTAACTAACTCCCTAAATTTCAAAAATTTCTCCAGAATTTACTTTGTAACTAGGCCTATCCACCTGTTAGACAGCCCCAGAATCACATCCTAAAACATGTACATAATCCAATGATGTAACATAACTCATAACAATAACAACTGTGGCCTCATGTAAACAACATATAATCAAAAGGAATACCTTTACATTAACTGAACAAGTGATACAAAATTCATACGTGACAAGTTTCATAAACAGGGTTACACAGCTATTCAAGTAAGTAAGGATACTTCTTCTTCATCTCATCCTCGGCCTCCCAAGTGGCCTCTTTAACTTGTTAGTTCCGCCATAGCACTTTCACGGAGGCGATTTCTTTATTTCTCAACTTTCGGAGTTGTCTATCAAGACTGGCAACTATAATTTCTTCATATGACAATTCTTCATTAACCTCAATGGTCTAAACTGGCACAACAGCTGACGGATCTCTAACTACCTTTTTCAACATAAACACATGGAATACTAGGTGCACTAATGACATCTCGGGTGGAGCTCAAGCTTGTATGCCACCTCACCAATCCTCTGAATGATTCTGTACAGTCCAACATACCTCAGACTAAATGTCCCTTTCTTACCAAATCGCATTACACCTTTCATGGGGGAAATTTTCAAGAATACACAATCATCTGCTTTGAACTCTAAATCTTTGCGGCGAACATCCGAATAGGATTTTTGACTACTCTGAGCAGTCTTCAACCACTCCTTAATGATTCTAACTTTTTCCATAGCCTGATGCTGGAGGTCTGACCCTATCTACTCTGCTTTCCCAATTTTAAACCACCGAATGGGAGATCTACATCTCCTACGATATAATGCCTCAAATGGTGCCATTTGAATACTAGCATGAAAGTTGTTGTTATAAGCAAACTCTATGAGTGGCAAATGATCATCCCAGCTACCCTTGAAATCGAGAACACAAGCACACAACATGTCCTCAAGTGTCTGAATAGTCCGTTGTGCTTGCCCATCAGTATGTGGATGGAAGGTTGTACTAAAATTCACCTAAGTACCCAAACCTTGCTGAAATTTCTTCCAAAATTTGGTCGTGAACTGAGCCCCTTGATCGGAAATGATAGAAACTGGAGTGTCATGTAGCCTAACTATTTCCTTGATATACAACTGAGCTTATTGTTCCGCTGTGTTGATAGATTTAACTCGTAAGAAATGAGCTGATTTCGTGAGACGATCCACAATCACCCAAATTGAGTCAAACTTGCACGGAGTGCGTGGTAATCCTACCACAAAATCCATATTAATCATCTCCCACTTCCACATTAGAATTGTTATGTTTTGTGCCAACCCACCAGGTTGTTGGTGTTCGGCCTTGACCTGCTGACAATTCGGACACCTTGCCACAAAGTCTGCCACATTCCTTTTCATGTCATTCCACTAATAGACTTCCTTGAGATCATGATACATCTTCGTATAACTTGGGTGAACAGAATACATAGAAGCGTGAGCCTCGATCAAGATTCTTTCCCGTAGATTATCTACATTTGGAACACATAGTCGCCCTTGGTACCTTAGTGTACCATCATCCATGCCAAGTGTAAAAGCCATAGTTTTATGTTTTTGAATCCCCTCCTTCAATTGCACCAAAATTGGGCCGTTATATTGCTTCTCTTTAACTTCTACAACAAGCGATGATTCAACCCTATTTTGTACAATTACCCCTCATTCATTAGAGTCCGTAAGACGAACTCCCAAACTAAAAAATCGATGGACTTCCTTGGCCAATGGCCTTTGATATACCTCCACATGTGCTAAACTACCCATAGATTTCTGGTTAAGAGCATCCGCCACAACATTGGCTTTCCCCGGGTGATATAGAATATCGATGTCGTAATCCTTGAGTAACTCCAACCATCTTATTTGCCTCAGATTCAGCTCCTTTTGTTTGAAAATATATTGATGATTCTTGTGGTCCGTGAATACATCCACATGGACCCCATACAAATGATGACGCCAAATTTTCAATGCAAAAACCACCGCCACAAGTTCTAAGTCATGTGTTAGATAATTCTTTTCTTGATTCTTGAGTTGCCTAGAAGAATATGCTATAACCTTTCCATGTTGCATTAACACACACCCAAGCCAAATTCTTGAAGCATCACAATATACCACAAACCCCTTTGTACCCTCTGGCAGGGTCAACACTGATGCCGTAGTCAATCTTGATTTCAACTCCTGGAAGCTCCTATCATAAGCATCGGACCATTGGAACTTAACCGCTTTCTGAGTTGATTTAGTTAACGGAGAGGCAAGAGTAGAGAATCCCTCTACAAACTTCCTGTAATACCCTGCTAAGCCTAAGAATCTGCGAATCTCGATCGGCTTTGTAGGTCTAGGCCAATTCTTCACTGCTGAAATCTTTTGAGGATCAACCTTAATTCCTTCTCTAGAGAAAATATGACCCAAGAATGTGACAGATGCGAGCCAAAATTCACACTTTGAAAACTTTGCATACATTTTATGCTGATGAAGAGTCTGCAAAACTGCCCTGAGATGATCTGCATAGTCCTCTCGACCTCGTGAATACACAAGAATATCGGCAATGAATACTATCACAAAAGAATCAAGAAAAGTCTTGAAAACCTGATTCATAAGATCCATGAAAGCCGCTGGGGCATTTGTTAGCCCAAAAGACATTACCAGAAATTCAAAGTGCCCATACCGGGTCCGGAAAGCTGTTTTTGGAATATCCTACTCCCTGATCTTCAATTGGTGGTACCTGAATCGTAGATCAATTTTGGAGAAGTATCTAGCACTCTTTAACTGATCAAACAAATCATATATTCTTGGTAACGGGTACTTATTTTTGATTGTGAATCTGTTGAGCTGCCGATAGTCAATAGTCAATACACATCCTCAGCGATCTATCTTTCTTCCTCACAAAGAGGATCGGTGCGCCCCATGGTGATACACTCGGTCGGATGAAACCCTTTTCTAACAGATCCCTCAATAGATCCTTTAGCTCCTTCAGTTCTGCTGGTGCCATCCTATAGAGTGGAATAGATATAGGCTGCGTGCCTGGCATCACATCAATCCCAAAATCAATCTCCCTATCTGGTAGAATCCAAGGGAGCTCATCAGGAAAGACCTCTAGGAATTCATTCACAACTGGCAAAGATTCGAGTGTAGGTGCCTCAGCAGTGGTGTCCGTAACTCGGACCAAATGGTAAATACACCCCTTGTTGATCATCTTTGTGGCCTTAAGGTAATAAATAAACCTACCGTTTGGCATCACATTATCCCTCTTCCACTCCACAACTGGCTAATTAGGAAATTCAAACCTCACAGTTCTAGTTCGACAGTCGAGCTTGGAAAAACATGAATAAAGCCAATCCATTCCCATAATTACATCAAAATCCACCATCCCCAATTCAATGTGATCGGCCACGGTGTCCCGACAACGCACCGTGACAACACAACCCCTATAAACCCGTGCGGACACGATAGACTTGCCAACCGAAGTAGATACAGAGAATGACTCAGGAAGAAGTTCCGGTTGTATCCCAAATTCCATAGCAACATAAGGTGTAACATAGGACAAGGTGGAACCGGGATCAATAAGAGCATAAACATCATTAGTTTAGACAGTCAATATACCTGTGATAACATCTGGAGAAGCCTCTGCAATCAGGCGAGCACTCATAGCATAGAAATGGCTGGGTCCTCCTGAACTCTGCATACCACCCCTAGCTGCACCACGCCCAGCTGGTGCTGGAGTGCCTCGAGATGGAGGGGGTGCTGAAGATGTAGCGGCTGCAGAATTGGATGGTTGTGTTGTGCCCATGCCCGTACCCCGGCGGGAGGAACGACACTCCCTCTGAATATGACCCCTCATTCTGCACCCGTAATATATAGGTAGGTCCATGTAGAAGATCCCCAAGTGCATCTTCCCACTCCTAGGGTATGGGGGTCTCCACTGCTGTTGGAATCTCCCTCCTGATCGGCCCTTCTGGTGGGGTCCCATACTACCTTGATTGGGCCTGAAAGGACTCCCCTATTTCTGACTGGGTCCTGCTTTCGGTGCACTAGCTTAAGACTGAGCAACAGTCTGGGATGGCCCTGATGACCCTCCCCTAAAAGCTGACCTCCCCCCACCAAATGACTCCCTAAAATTACCCGCGGATCGGGCCTTGCTGGTACCCTCTCGCTCCATTCTGTTCTTCAACTTATGGTTCTCCGTAGCTTAAGCAAAAGCTACCATCTTCCCATAGTTCATATCTGAATTCAATGCAGCTGTAGCTGCCTCACTGATAACCAAGGGGCTAAGGCCCTGCACAAACCGGCGCACTCTAGTCTCCATAGTAGGAAACATGAGAATAGCATATTTTGACAGGGGCGCGAACTCCATGTGATACTCCCACACACTCCTACTCCCTTGCTTAAGATTCTCATACTCTGCGGAACACGCTCCCTTAGTCTTAGTTGGTAAGAAATGGTCCATGAAAGCGTCAGCAAACTCACTCCACCTCGCTGGAGGGCTCCCCTCCTCCCGAGAGTCCTCCTATAGCTCAAACCAAGAATAGGCCACCCCTTTCAGGCGGTAGGCGGTCAACTCCACTCCCTCCGTCTCAGTAGCGTGCATAACCCGGAGAGTCTTATGTATCTCGTCAATGAAGTCTTGTGGGTCCTCCTCGGGATTAGCACCCATGAACACCGGAGGATCTAACTGACGAAACCTGTTCACCCTGGAACCACTAGAATCCCCTTGTTGGCTGGAAGAAGTGGGTGCAAAATTTGATCTCTGGGCTTGAAAAGCCACTATATGTGTTAGCATCTGGATAGCTCCCCTAAGATCAACATCAGAAATGCCAGAATCGGAAGCTGGAGCTGGTGTTGGAATCGGAATATCAGTTGAAGGAATCGCTGCACCCTCAGTAGGTGTAGGAACCGGTGTGGCTTAATCGGATGTAGTGGAATCAGGCAATTTAGCGGTTGGGGGATTATCCTCACCCCTCGAGTATTCACCCGCATCATCAAATAGAGGGTCAACTACCACTCCTAAGGTGGCATTGGCTCCTTGGCCAGTTCTTTCTCTCTTCTTAGGTGCCATATATTGAACGTTAAAGGAATGCACGAGTTAGAGGAGGAACAGTTGCACAATTAGTTTCATCACATGATCTAGAATATCAAAGAAGTGTATTGTTCCTAAATATCCAAGTAGCCTCCAACTTATAGATGTGGTCGACCACACACCGATAAGAAGGACTTTATCAGATACGGCTCCGAGACATCCTTTGACACTTTAAAACCTTAGAATCTAATACCATGTTTGTCACGCCCCAACCTCGGAAAGCGCGACTAGCGCTCAACCGAGTGAGCTAGTTAGATACTGTCGACCCAACTCACCCATGATCAAGAAAAGACGTGATTTCATTAATTATACAGTAGGAAGCTCGTTCATGCAATACTAAATCGTTTCATTAGCCATGGCGCCTTTAAGTCTCAAAATACACATTTCTTATAATTCGGGTGGAAAAATTGATCAAACACGACATAACTGGTTTAACATTCCCAACACCCATATACAACCCACATAGTGTCTAAGGAGCCTCTAAATATTCAAAGAGAGTAAAGATGGTGCCGGCAACAAGGCCCTGGCTATACCTCATAAAGTGACCACAATATATACAAAAGGTACAATACTTGACCCCGGAATGAAATGGGGCTCACTGAGTCCCCTTAGAGGAGGATGCGGCACTATCTGTGATCAACAATGTCTGCTATGAAACCACCTGCATCCATTTAAAGATGCAGTTACCCCGGCAAAAGGGACGTTAGTACTGTCGAATAGCACTAGTATGTAAAGCAAAACACCATCTCAATAGAATGAATAATAATACAAGAGGAACAGTCAAGAATTCAATAAGGGCTTCAAATAATATTAAAACATCAAGTTAAGGATTCATATACGTTTTCAAGTCAATTTCTATATTATTAGGTTGGGTGATATTTTGTGTCGATATTCCAGATATCACAATACCTTTGTATTCTTACACGGAGTCTGATCTCTACCCGATCGGCTAGGTCATCTCATTTGAGACATCAACCATAACCAGAATTTCATTATAATTTCCAGCACAGTACCACCATGTGTGCGGCATGATGTCCGATCACGGCCCAATTGGTTAGGATGTCTCACCCGAGACATTATATTTTTCCGTCAATCATCTCACATCATACTTCTTTCATATACTTTTGATATATTGGCAATAGTAATTACGATTACAAAGTTATTCTTGGCACATGGTAGTATTTCATAGTTCTAGTCCTTTTTTCCACATTCAAATATCATTATCATTATCAACAATAATAAGGCTTCCCATTCAAGACATTAGATTCATATATAAGAAATTTGGGAATCGTAGAAACATAGAGGCTTTTCATACAATTTAGCATAACAACCTTTATTTCGATCTTGACATGAAGTCTTAACATTTCTAACACATATCCCATATTTTGAACACATCCTCAAATGGCTAGATAACATGATGAAGCATTTATAATAAATATTGAACATACATCCTTCAACACAAACACATTAGGAATAGCTAATTCAATAATAATCAAGGACTTACTCCAATTACACGAACATCATGGGACTCGATTCTAAGAAGAAGGGGGGTTTTGCCAACATAACTCAAATGAGCTTCTTAAACTCTAAAATGATCCGGAATTCTTAGCAACTTCAATTTATTTTAGAAATATAACAAGTTGAACCAAAATTAGGAAGGTGATCTTGGTTTTAGCTCATTTGAGCATATTATCAAACACTAGGTGTGCATCAATGTTTTAAGGCTTTTTTTTGTGGAAGCTTCCATTATTCCCCAACCCATTCTCTATCATTTTTAGCTCACAATCTTCCCACATACTTCAAGTATACATGCATGCAAGACAATAAACCCCACATCCAATAATTACCTCTCTAATTACCCCATTTTTGTAAAATTTCGAAATTGAGAGCTAGGACATAGATTCTTACCTTTAGGATGAGGACTTCCTTTGTTAATCCTCAATGATTACGCAAGAATTGATAAAGAATGGTTGAAGGTTGCTCCCCCACTATAAGAACTGTCCCTATCACTCTAAAATAGCAGAAATGTGCTCAAAATGATCTATGGGTGTGTTTTAACGGAATAGTGTCGGGTTTAAAAACCTCAAAAATGAAGCTCCGGAACAGGTTCGGCAGTCGCATATGCGACCGCATAATGGTTATGCAATCCGCGAAATGACCGCGAAATTGGGGTGCCAAAACTGGAAATAAACTGACCTGGTCTACGGTCACTATGCTGCTCGCAGACTTGTTATGCGGTCGCATAATGCACCGTAGAATGGTTCTGCCGTCGCATAGTACACCGCAGAACCTCCCTCCAAATAATCCCAAAGCGGGATATACAACAAGAGTGCAGCCTGTGTAACGGTTATGTGGTCGCATAATGGCCACGAAATTGACATACAAAATGCCCCAGAAAGCTGCCTCACTTTGCGACCATTCTGCGGTCCATAGAGTGGTTCTTCGGTCACAGAATGGGCCGCAGAAATACCCACTTCTGCCCAACGTTTCCTTCAACTCCCTAGTGCAATTTTCAATCCAAAAAGTCTGAACCGCAGCGAGCTTGCTTGCCTCGAAGAATTTCTACTATTGATAACCTCTACGACTACCCCGGCATCACGGTTTTAGGAAAGTTTTTACGGGGCCTTACAAATTAGTTGGGAAAATTCCCCCAACAAAGTTATGCAAGACACTTACCTCAATCAAGCCCAATAACTGATACACTAGAAGTTCCATCCCGCTCAAATCATCCTTCAAACTGCTCAAACCTAGCCGAAAGCAACTCAAAGTCATCAAATAATGCCATAGGAAGCAAACCCAGTCGATAAAGGTCGAATCTTTACACATTTACTCAACACAAAAAAAACTCATAAAATCCGACAACCCATTCAATCACAAGTCCAATCATACTTATCTCACTCAATTCGAACTCCGATTTTCGATGTTCAAAACTCAAAAATTCACTTTAGGAAAGTTTAGACAGAACCCCCTAATTTCACTTTTGAAATCATCCATCAAATGCCAAAAACGAAGATGGAATCACATAGTATAATCAAAACTGAGTAGAAAATACTTAGTCCAACCCACGTGGTGAATATTGCTTCTAAAATCGCCAAATTCGAGCTCCATTGCTCAAAATATGATAAAATATCTGAAACCTTCGAAATATAGTACTTTATAACACTATTTCAGCAATACCCTTCGCTAACGCGGGATGACCATCGCGTTCGCGATGAACAAAAATCTTACCAGCACAAAAAGAATCTACGCGTTCACGGCATAGACCTAGCGAACGCGATGCACAGCATATCCAGATCTTCGTGAACGTGGATACTACTTTGCGAATGCGAAGAAAATTTCCTCCAGCTCCCAGCTCCTCAACTCAACTCTATGTGAACGCGATACTTCATTGCGAATGCGGAACACAATCAGCTTACCTTTCGCGAACGCGTTCCATATAACGCATCCGCAAAGAACGAATTTGCAGCAGACTAAAATACACTTCGCGAACGCGAAGAACACCAGTAGCAACAGGTAACAACAGAAACCAGCAATAACAACATGGCCCAAAATGGTTTGAAGCCCGTTCGAAACTCACCCGAGCCCCTCGTGACCCCGTCTGAACATACCAACAAGTCTCATAATATGACATGAACCTACTCGAGGCCTCAAATGATACATAACAATATCAAAACCACGAATTACACCTCAAATCGAACTTAATGAAATTTTGAACTATCAACTTCTAAAACCTGTGCTGAACCATACCAAATCAACTCGCAATGACCTCAAATTTTGCACACAAGTTACATATGAGATAATAAATTTATTTCAACTCCCGGAACCAAAATCCAAACCTGATATCATTAAAGTCAACTTCCGCTCAAACTTATGATCATTCCAAAACTCCAAATTGCGAACTTTCACCAAATTATGCTGAAACATTGTAGAAATATCCAAATGCCAGTCCGCGCATACGTCCAAGTCAAAAATTACTATCCGGACCTAACAGAACCATCAAAACTTTGATCCGAGGTCAAATACACAAAAGTCAAACTTGATCAACTCTTTCAACTTAAAGCTTCTAACATAAGATTCATTTTTCAAAATCGATCCTGAATCACCTGAAAAGCAAAACCAACGATTCACACAAGTCATAATACATCATATAAAGTTACTCATGACCTCAAACGGCTGAAGAAAATGTAAATTCTCAAAACGACTGGTTGGGTCGTTACAACCTAGAGCTCTTGTACCAACTTGTCACTCCCCAAAATCTCACCTCAAGGCCGTGATGGTACCTAGCCGAACTTTCTAAGAAAGACAAATCATAATCAACAAATAAAGTCCAGTTTTATTATTTAACAGATATATATATAACAATAAAAAAAGAAAAAGTCTCAAAAGAGTAATAGTATCCGATAAAACCCAAGCACGACCTAAACATGGTCAATATGGTACACCCCTAAGACTAGGTGACATAAGTACACAAGAAAACTACGAGAATGAGATCAAGTATGCATACATATCAATCTATTTCAAATACAAATACACAGAAATAATTAAAGGAACATGGACTCGAGAACTACAAAGTAGATCGATGAAGTGCACCTCATCCTAAGTCTCTGTGAAATCTCGTAACCAAATCCGAAAGCTCTGCTAGGACCCACCTAAGGATCTGTAAAAAAATATGAGTACACCACAATCGGTACCCAGTCAGTATATCAAGTTTAACTTCGAAGAAGTAGTAGCGAATCTAGATGATTCACAGATATAATTAGTTGAACAATAAATGAAGTGTTCAATTACAGTCTAGATGCTTCACAACATGTTTTTCTAGTTCAGAAATAACCATAACACTATTCAGATTTAGAAATAACATATAACATGCTCAATTAACGGAGCCGAGACTCCCAACTAGCAAATAAGGATGTCAAGTAACAATTAACGATGAAATGAACACTCCTAAATAAATTAGAAATATGAATGCATGTTCAACCGGTATAAGATCCATGTATCCTAATACACAATCCATGTATCAACATAACCCGAGACAAAATTCATGTATCGAGCTGATACAAAATTCATGTGCCGAACCACGCTCACACGGCCCAAGGTAACATAGGTAATGCAAGCTCAAAGAGGGGCATAATAGCATCCCATATAAATCAATATCTTATCATCATGTCCAATGTGCCATAACTATATCTTATTCGCAAGCTTACCCTTCGTGCAAACATCCTCAGTCCAAATCACGTATTCATTATTTATGTGCATGTATATATTCAAGAATTATAGATAAAAGGTGCACAAGGATTTAGTAAATATCATAGGGATATGTGCTCAAGAAACCTCTATTATATACTTCCATCAATTGATACCATTATTAAAAGCATCCAAAATTATTCAACAACCAATAAAAACATATCTCAAGTCCAATATTATAAATACTTTGATGAATAAAAAGTTAGTTAAATATATACAACACAACATTTCATTTTTCATTTTCATTCTATGCATATACATAGGATAAGAAATAAAACATAAAATATTAAATATCTTCAAATCCTCCTTGGTCAGCGCTACTTGTGGTTGCTTAAGAATCTTATCCCTATTATTAAGGAAACATATCACATTATCAATTTGACATGATCAAAAATGCAAGCTAACAATGATTAACAATTCAACAAAGTAAAACAAATGAAGGGACGAATTCCACAAAGACAAAACATTTACCTTAAGAAACCCCTCAGTTTGCCACAACCAAATTCTATTCGGAGAGAAGAAGTTGTAAGGACATGCTTATATACTAAATCATATGATTAGTAGTAACCATGAAACATTATGAGTCAAGCTAAGGAAAGGGCTACTCTTCTCATCCTTCAGCCAACTCCAAAATTAAGAACTAACATAGAGAAATTTTTATTCTTTAAAACATCAATTCATTCTGTACAAATGCTGCACCAAGACAAACCAGTTGAAGGAAATATACTTTAAAACTTTATTTTTTTTCCCTTCAGAATCAAATCATTATCATGTACTTTACTTTTCAATTTTTTAATTGGTTATCAGGTCCTTTTCTCGGAGTTGGATGTGTTGAAGCAAAGGAAAATAATAATAATAATAATAATAATAATATTATTATTATTAATAATAATAATAGTAGTAGTAGTAGTAGTCGTAGTAGTAGTAGTAGTGGTAGTGGTAGTCGTAATGGTCGTAGTAGTAGTAGTGGTAGTGATCGTAGTATATGTAGTGGTCGTCGTAGTGGTAGTGGTAGTGGTAGTGGTCATAGTAGTGGTCGTAGTAGTGATAGTGGTAGTGGTCGTAGTAGTGGTCGTAGTAGTGGTAGTGGTAGTGGTAGTAGTGGTAGTCGTAGTGATAGTGGTAGTGGTAATGGTAGTCGTAGTGATAGTAGAAGTAGTAGTAGTAGTAGCAGCAGCAGTAGTAGTAGTAGTCGTAATGGTAATCGTAGTGGTAGTGATAGTGGTAGAGGTAGTCGTAGTCGTAGTCGTAGTGATAGTGGTAGTGGTAGTAGTGGTAGTAGTGGTAGTAGTGGTGGTAGTAGTAGTAGTGGTAGTAGTAGTAGTAGTAGTCGTAGTTGTAGTAATAGTCGTAGCAGTCGTAGTAGTAGTAGTAGTGGTGGTGGTAGTAGTAGTAGTGTGGTAGTGGTAGTAGTAGTAGTGGTAGTAATAGTAGTAGTAGTGGTAGTAGTAGTAGTGATAGTAGTAGTGATAGTAGTGGTCGTTGTCGTAGTAGTGATAGTGGTCGTCGCAGTGGTAGTGGTCGTCGTAGGGATAGTAGTAGTGGTGGTGGTAGTGGTCGTGGTCGTGGTAGTGGTGGTGGTAGTGGTCGTGATAGTGGTAGTGATAGTGGTAGTGGTGGTAGTAGTAGTGGTGGTGGTAGTAATAGTAGTAGTGGTGTTGGTGGTGGTGGTGGTGTTGGTCGTCGTAGTGGTAGTGATCGTCGTCGTCGTAGTAATAGTAGTAGTAGTAGTAGGTATATCAGGGCCATACTAGCTCATTGATAAACTATTTCTATCAAGTTCTATCGAGAACAAGTATACATGAAGATGATCAGCAAACATAAACATTAGACAGTCTATACTGAGAATTATAAGTCAAATGGAACTCAACATATGCATCTGTTGACACTCAATTTTGACCATCCGTATTTTAAATTAATTTCTGTTGGATTTCTATTAAAATTAATAAAATGTAGTTTTTGCACATTATATAGCTTTAATACAATTTATTGCTAATTATTCCCATTTTTACAAATATGAGAAATTCTATTGTTTTATTGCAATTACTTACATACTACCGTTTTTGTGCATTTTTATAAATTTCAAATAATTTATTGCTAATTTTTCTATTTTTCAAATATTAGAATATTCTATCAATTTATTATGTTTTCCAAAAAATAAAATAATAATTACTACAACACAATTGTAGTAGTTACATTTTTAAACAAATATTATAAGATTTTTCAATTAAATAATTATTTTTCTAATTTATAGCACAGTCTAGTAATTACATGGAAGCCATTAGAGTTTATTTCAAAATACGGATCAAGTCTGGTCAAATTTAATGTCCCGTGAATGTCCGATGTGACGACAAATTTAATGTGACATTTGATGTGACTAGACATGTGATGTGATAAGTCATGTTGATGTAAAATGTCATATGATGTGACATAACATCCTTCTACCCAACGGGTAATCTCCTACAAGCTAATAAACCGTACTAATGTACAAAGCATACACTGATAAAATAAAAGTGTTCGGTATTTTGCATATGGTTTTTGAATTAGTGGTTTTGTCACGGCCCAAAATTCCATCACAGACGTCGTGATGGCACCTAGTTTCTAAGACTAGATAAGGCGATTACTACAATGATTATGCCAGTTTTAACAATGATAATTTAAAACAGAGTTTAATATGAATATCGAACAAAAGCGAAATAAGCATATGCGACAATAATCATAACAACCTCCCAAGACTAGGTAATACAGAGTCACGAACTCTAGCTGAATACATGAAAAGATCTCAAAGATCGAAATACAATACTGTTCAAATAACAAGTTGACAGTACAATGAAAGGAAACGGATCTAAGGGACTGTGACGACCAAGCAGCTCTACCTTGAATCCTCGCGATCAATAAGCTAACTCTGCCCAAGTCTGATATCTCCAATACCTCGATCTGCACAAAAATGTGCAGAAGTATGGTATGTGTACACCACGGTCGGTACCCAATAAGTATTAAGACTAACCTCGGTGGAGTAGTGACAAGGTACAAGTCAAGACACCTACTAGTCAAAATAACTTGTGCAGTATAGAAGTATATAGCTAATAGTGAAAAGGAAGAATCAATAAATGGAAAGAAGAATCAACATTTCATATAAACAGTAAAGTAATAAGAATGTCATGAAAGTACCACTTAAACCAAATAAAGAACACAAATGACAACCAATTAATCAAACCGTTCTAATACAAGTTTCGCAACGAAATTACTCCGAGATACCTCATCTCATAATCACAAGTCACGAGTCTCAAATCACAAATCAGATGCTCACGGCACCTTTTTCCTACATGTCTAATCACAACCGCAAGGACAACTCATGTACCAATATCCCAACCCGCCCGGCATGATCACAGGCTCACAATCACAATCCCCCTAGCATGGTCACAGGCTGACTATCACAATCCGCTTGGCATAGTTACAGGTTCACAATCCGTCCGGCATGGTCACAAGATCAATATTACAATTCGGCCGGCATGGTCATATGCTCAATATCACAATCCGCCATGCATGGTCACAGGCTCAATATTAACATAAAAGCTGTTAATACAAGAATACATGGGTATGATCAATAAATGTTAAGTTTCGTACTACCGAACTAGTATAAGTGGCATGCTACAGTGTATGCTTGTGCGAGTGTACTAGTACATCCAAAGTCAACAAGTAATATCAAAGATATCGAGTAGCTCATCGAAAGCAACACAACAAGTCATGTAAGGTGTACAACATACACAAGAAAAATCACACCATCACATGAATATCATCAACATAATGCCCCCAGGCTTTCACACAGCATCTCTGACATTGCCACCCTTATTACTGCAGTAGCCACCCATATCACTCCACCCTGACAATATGAATAGCCACTTGTATCACTCTGATAGCCACCCATATCACTCCGCATAATAACCAACCTTATCGCTCTTCCCGAACAATAACACAATAGCTACCCGTATCACTCCGTACAATCAACAACAGTGGGATGCCACCCTTATGCCCTGGATAGCAACAACAATGAGATGCCACCCTTATGCTCTACATAATAGCATCCAATCCACACAACTACTCAGATGTGCTAACATCACAACAACACGACATAGCATCTCGTACCACAAGTGTCCATAGGCCACAACCTTTCAAAAAGAACCAACGATATCAACATTTCCACAACAAATATCCCATGACTAAAACACAATATATATAAAATTTCAATAACAACAAACTGAATGGGAAAGTAACTCAACAATGAAAAATACCTCCTTTAATCACAACTTCAATTAGAATAGATTAATGACTTTCAATAACTTCAACTTCAATTAATTGCTTAAGGATAAACTCGATAATCAAGGTATTTCTATGAAATGGAAAAATTTCGATTCTAGTGTATGAAATAGGCTAACAATAAAAGAGATGGCACGAACTAGCAACTACGTCTAAATGTATGAGAATAACCCGGCAACAAAAGGATATCATATAACAACAATTTTAATTAAGAGTAACTCAACAATAAAGGAAGTCACGTAATGATAAAAGAGGTAACAACTTCAAATAAAGCATATAAGAGTAAACATGACAAATAAAAGATATAACACGTACTAATAATTCCAAATAAATGCATGAAAGAAACCTAAGAGTCTAAACTGGTCAATTTTCATATTTAAGCCCGAGTGCGTACTTGTCACCTCGCATGCATGGCTTTCACATGACACAAATAGCACAAATGACTCAAATACTAAGAGGTAGTTCCCTCACACAAAGTTAGGCAAGATACTTATCTCAAACAAGCTAACTAAGTCCACTAGTATGCCTTTCCGCGAATATCCAACTCCGAACGGCCCGAATCTAGCCAGAATAACTTTATACCATAAATACAAACAATAAAAAAATATTCTTGATAATAAAGTTGAAATATTTAAAGAAAATTAAAAAGTTAACTCAAAAAGTCACCCTCAGACCCGCATCTCAGAACCCGACCAAACTTACAAAATCGGAACACCTATTCAATAACGAGTCTAAACATAATAGAATTATTCAATTCTGGCCTCAAATCGCCTTTCGCCTCAAAACACTAATTAAATGGTAAATACAATAATGGATTCATGTATAATAATCAAATTTGAGTCAAAATCACTTACCCTGATCAACTCCTTTGAAATCTCTTAAAACATCGCCCAACATCGAGCTCTCTAGCTCAAAAGATGAAAAATGGAACAAAACCCGTGATTTGGAAATTAAATATCAGCTGCCCAGGGATTTACACATCACGATCGCGAAACAACACACGTGATTGCGAAGAAGAAACATCACTGCCCCCACAAAAGGACTACGCGAACGCGATACCAAGGGTGCGAACGCGATGCACCTAAACCCCCCATCCTATGTGATCGTGAAAGGGACCACATGAATGCAATAAAGAAAAGCTTGGCCTTCCCAGCATGTTCGCCCACTACGAGACCGCAGACACACTGTCGCGAACGCATTGAGTCAACAACAATTGTTAGCCGCGATCGCGAAGAAGGTTACCAAACACCAGCTATCAGCAACTCTAAAACAAAGAGATATGACCTATAGCACATCTGAAACACACCCGAGGCCCTCGGGACCCCGTCCGAACATACCAACAAGTCCCATAACATAACACGGACCTGCTCAAAGTCTCAAATCACATTAAATAATGTCAACATTATGTATCGCACCTCAAATCAAACTTAATGAACGTTCAACTTCTACAACTTGCGCTGAATCATATCAAATCATCTCGGAATGACGTCAAATTTTGAATACAAGTCCCAATTGACACAACAAAGTTATTTCAACTCCCAAAATCATAATCCGAACCCGATATCAATAAAGTCAACTCCCGGTCAAACCTCTCAACCTTCCAAACCTTCAATTTTCCAACTTTTGCAAAAATGCATCAAATCAACCTACGGACCTCCAAATCTAAATATGGACACACGCTTAAGTCCAAAATCACCATTCAAAGCTATTTTTATCATCACACACAGTTTCGTAATCATCTACATAAAATTCAAACTCCAGTCAACTCTTTGTACTTAAGCTTCTAAAATAAGAATTGTTCTTCCAAATCAATTCTGAATCATCCGAAAACCAAACTCAACCACACACGCAAGTCATAATACATAATACCAATCTGCTCTAGACCTTAAGCCACCAAACGAAATGTTAATTCTCAAAATGACAGATCAGATCGTTACGTTCTCCCCCTGTTAAACAAACGTTCATCCTCAAACGTGCCAAGAACCATTCCATCATCAGACCCCCGTAAGGTAGTGATCATTGATGAACTCCCCCCTATACTACCCCTACTAGGAGTAGGAGAGGTGGCAGACTACGTAGTTTAGGTTCTTTGTCTACCCGTAGTTCTACTCCTCCTCAACGTAGTTCTGCCAGACCTCTTCCTCTAGGGCTAGAATTTCCATAACTCCTAGATCTTCCTCTAGAGGGAGAGACCATAATGAGTCCATGCGAGAACCCGTTGTTTATGAGATTGTCCCACAAGAATTTTTGTTTGTACTAGATTATGAAGCTATGAGGAAATAGGTCTCCTCCATAGCGTCTCTTAACCCTGCTGATCATTATCCTAGCTTGATTACTCTAGGCCTCATTTACTTGCCTCGACTTGAATGTCACTGGAAACGTGATTTTCCAGTAATGATCCCTAGTGCCGATGATAAAATCACCTCTTACCATGAAGGTGATTCCTTTATTTATACCTACCCTTTCACCTTAGGGTCGCATATCCTATTGATCTCATAATCATTGAATATTTCCGCTATTTCAATGTTTGCCTTGGTCAAATAAGTCTAATTGTGTGGAGGGATATTGCTTGTCTTTGTTACTTGTCATGTTTAGTTTTCGCCCCTTTTACCTTCCGTCACTTACTCCACCTGTACTCCCCGAAACGTTATCGTGAAGGTGTTTTTTCCCTCGTGGCTAGAAGTAAAAGAGTTTTAGTCAGCCCCGAGGATGACCATGGCTGGTACACTCAGTTTGTTGTTGTTCCCACTCGTGAGTTAGTGGGTGATGAGAATATGCCCTTCCCTGAGAAGTGGAACTTTGCACGTAAGTATTTTTTCCTCTTATTTATTTGCTTTCCTTGACGTTTTAAATTTCTTCACATAACTATTCGTTCATTTTTCAGCAACGTTGAAGTCTTCGCAGAAATTCCTGACTTCCGTGATTGGGTAGAAACAAAATGTTAATTGATGCTCCCATGGACAAGAGATCTTAGAAATTTCTTTCACAGAAATTTGGATGGAAAGTGAAGATCCACGGTATACTTTTATTCCCACGATTCTTCTTCTCTATGTTCATCCTTTTGTTTTCCTTTGATATATTTTTTCTTTTGCCATTGTTTTAGGGTTTGCCATTCATGGCATCAACCCCGCTTATGTTCCTACTGCTAGGCTTTCAGGTAGCTCTGCACAGTAAATGTTTTTAAGTGTGTCTTCCTCTAAGAGGAAGAATGCTGAAGCCTGTGGTTATGAAGATGAAGAGGATAATGGAGAAGGTTATTTAGTGAGGAAAGCACGAGTTAGAAGGTGTGTGATTTCAAATGATGAAGCCCATGTTTCTCAAGACCCACATCCGGGTTGTATTCCTTTGAGCCTTGTTGACGAGCCAGAGAGTGTCAACTTTGACATCTCTAATGAAGATGTTGGTCATTTTGATAACCCCCCCCCCCCC
>AWOL01S0053332.1:35471-61977 GCA_000715115.1 Nicotiana otophora
TTTTGATAACCCCCCCCCCCCCAAGTCCTGTTGATAGACTCTTTGCCAAAGGATTTATGGGTGAAGAAGATTTTGGTCCTATTTTAGAGGATCCACCACTTGCCTCTCTTCCTATGACTTCAGTTACCCCCGCTGCCAATCCTCTTGTTTCTTCTGCTTCTTTTCCTATAGCCGCCCCAATTGTTGTTTCTGTTGCTGCTTCTCATGAAGAAGTTGAGCCTTCTAGCGGTAGATATGGCATGAATAGGGTTTTAATTAAAGTCCTAGATGGTGGGAATCTATTAAAGAAATCAGGCCATGCTGTTGTATGGTTAAAACCATTACTTGGTCCCGTGAAAAGGAAGAAACTTGAGTCCCATAGCTCCTTGACTTTGTTGAATGATATTATACATTCTTCCCTCAAGGTATATTTTTACTCTTTTTATTTTCCTTCCCTTACTTTCATGTTTGTAACTCCCTTTCCTTATCTTTTTATAGATCAATTTGATAGGTACGAAGCTTATGAGGAGGATTTCTTAGACCGATCAACAAGGGATTGAGTTGCACAGCGATGCTTATAATTGGAAGGAGAAATTCGCGAGCCTTCAAATGGAGAAAAATGTTCTTGTTGAAGAGAAGTGAGTTTTGGAATAACAATTAAAGATAACCACCACCGAACTAGCAGTTTTGAAAGATTCCTCCAATCAAGTTGAAAAAGACAATGATAGATTGGAATTCTCCTTCGTTGAACAGCACTCAAAGGCAACTGAAGAAATAAGAAGGTTGAAAGAGCTCCTTAACCAGAAAGAGGTGTGTGCGAGAAATTTGGTGCAGATGCTCATCCAAGCTCAAGAAGATCTGTGCCTCGTCTGACAAGATTCAGTTCCTCGAGAGTTCTCGTACTCCTTTGAAGGCATATTATAAAGCATCGAAAGCAGGGAAAGAAGAGTTGATGGTTCAAATTGAGCAATGGGAGAAGGTTTATGAAGGTCTTAAAGACAAGTTGACGCTTGATGATAGCTGAGCTTTCTTGAACACCCGTTTTGAGACTCTAACTGAAGCTAGACACGAGGGTTTTGACCTCAATTCTGAAATCACAAAGGCTAAAGAAGTGATTGAACAAACTCAGCAATGTCAAAACTTCTCAACAACCGAAGATGAAGGTTCCAAAGTTGATGGAGATGGACTTACTCCTGGTGAAGCTGATATTCAACCTTCGTCTTCTCAAGTTGATCCCTCTACCCCAATGGATGGTGCTCCTTAGTTTGTGCCCTTTGTTTTTGAAAGTGACTTGACTTTGTGTTGGTTTTTGTTGAAACTCTCTTTTGTTTTTGTTTTTGAATAGTTTCTGGGAAATGTTCTCGCCCCTGTTTATAGGGAAATGATATAAATATCTTTTTGTTGCATACTATGCTTTTTGTGCTCTTTAAGTTCTTGAGATTATACTTGCATTAAAAATGCTTTAGTGCACAGATCTTTTATAAAAGAGGGCTCTTTTATATTAACAACACTGGTGAAGATGACGTCTCATCTTCTTTGGTGCAAAGATATGAAACATGAAGTAATTTGAAGAAGTTTTATTTTTTGAACTTTCAAATAAATATTCTTATATAACAATTTCACAACTGCTTTCTTTATAGCAGGTTTACAAATGCGGGTACAATTTCCCGTGATTAAATATATGGCCTTAACCTAGACGCTCTTGGGAGTATTATGTAGGTTCTCTAACTATCTACTGCCCATTCTTTCCGCGAGCTTGAACGCTTTTGAAAATTTGACATTTTCTTTAAGGTTTATTCAAGGTTTTTTCTTTGGATAAGCTATGCTTTTGTGGTGTACGTCTTCTTTCCTTGTGTACTCTTACATATGCATAGTCCCCCAGTGTTTGAGCATTGAAGCATGAGATCTCAAACACTAGATCAACTCCTTACTTTTTGTCCTTTTCCAGGAAAAGGAAATACGTAGGGGACTCGGAGATAATTTTTTGGATGATCACTGCTTAACCCTTGCCATAAAAAATGTTGTAACTTAGACCTGGAATAATTAAGTATTTCGCGTGTCTTTTGGGTCTAATGTCATTATTTGGAACAGGCTAGCTTTTTGCCTATCATCTAAAATGGTTAGTAAAACTTAAATGAATAAAGTAAAAATTGAACTTTCATGATACCTGACCATAGGTATTAACTTCTTTTGAAGTAATACTTCTTCAAATGGACTGCATTCTAATGGGATGGTAACACCTTGCCGTCTATAGTTTCCAACTCATACGCTCTTTTTCCAACAATGCCTTTAACTCTATATGGGCCTTCCCAATTTGGACTCAACTTTCCAGTGTTGAGAGGAACACCTTTTTGAGGACGAAGTCTCCAATTTTAAAATACCTCAGGCTCGCCTTCCAGTTATAGTATCGTTCAATCATCTGCTTTTGAGCTGCCATCCGAATTAAGTGAGTCATAATGGGGACTACCTAGGCCTGAGCAGCTGTAATCGGCTGGGCTGGCAGTACCCCCTATGTCTGAAGTCCCTACATCACCGCTTTAGAGTACTGTCAGTGGGGTATGACTACCTCTCCCAGCCTGAGAAGTGGCTGGTGCGTCCTGAGCCAAAATCACCTGAGCAAGGCCAGTGCAAACAGTAAATATCTGGGTCAAAGTCACGTGAAGGCCTGGAATCTCAATGGGCACAGCTGGTGCCTGAATTGGCCCCACTGGCTCAGCCACATCTGGAACCTGCTCCTGAGCTAGAGCAACTGGTGGATCTGCAAGTGCTGCTCTAGCTGTTGTACGAGTTGCACCTCTACCCCTACCATGACCTCGGCCTCTCGTGGCCCTAGCTGGTGGTACTGGTGGCTATCCATCCTGTCCGGTAGCCCGTGACCTCACCATCTGTGAGAGAATAGAATACAAAGGTTTAGTTATCGGTGTCAACAAATCCGCATGACAAGAATACAAGAATATGAAGTTTCCTAAGGGTTCGACAGCCTCTAGAAGATAAGTACAGACGTCTCCGTACCGATCCGCAAGACTCTACTAAACTTGCTCATGACTCGTGAGACCTATGTAACCTAGGCTCTAATACCAACTTGTCACGACCAAAAATCCTAACCTGTCGTGATGGCGCCTAACGTGGTACTAGGCAAGCTGGCATTTCACAATATTTCCCACACTTTCAATAGAAAATGAATTAAAGCACTTTAAACTATGAAAATTCTCTTAAACGGGATAGAAACCCAAAATACAACGCGGAAGTTCCCAACTATCTGGGTGTTACAGAGTACATGAGCATCTATGCATTACAAGTTTGGAAACTATTATCTATGATAGTCTGAAACTAAATACAATAAGCAGAAAGATAGGAATGGAGAGACAAGGTATGCGAAACGCCGGGCAGCTACCTTAAAATCTCCAGAAGATCAACTGTGTGATGAAATCAACACCCATGTGTCCAGAAACACCTGGATCTGCATACGAAGTACATGGTGTAGCATGAGTACACCAAACTCAGTAAGTAACAATACTAAATAAAGAACTAAAAGTAGTGATGAGCTTCACAGTTAAAATTAAATTACACTGATTTCAACCTAGGAAGGTACGCATGCTTTCAAGTTCGACAATTAAGGCCCAAACAGTAAATTCATGTCAAGCTCAACTGAAACAAAAGATAATATCTCTCTGAAATTTCAAGCCAGTGATATATGACAGCTGAAGTGCAAAACAATGAAGTCAAATGCATCCTCACAGAGTAGCAGTTACTCAGTCCTCCCATTCACTCAAACCTCACAATCACTCATTCCTAACAGTCACTCATTTCAATCAGTCGACACTCCGCACTCTGCACTCACACTCAATAGGTACCTATGCTCATAGGGGGTGTATACATACTCCGGAGGGGCTCTTTCAGCCCAAGCGCTATAACAAGCCAATCATGGCATATATCAATGAAACATTCTGCGGCGTGCAGCCCGATCCTATTAATATCATCACAATTAGGCCCCTGGCCTCACTTAGTCATCAACCTCTCCAGTCTCTCGGGCTCTCAGAAATTATGATAAGCAATCCAAATAGCAATGATATAATGCATCAATAAAGAACAATAGAGATTGAGATGTAATATGCAAGTAAAACTGTGACTGAGTACAAATCATCAATTTAGCAGATAATTCAACATATACACGACCTCTGTGGGTCCCTACAGTGGCAACACATAGTCTAAACATGATTTCTAACATGATTTGTGGTTCAATTTCTCTAATACATGGAGAATGTATGGGTAACAATAGATTATTCAACTACATAGTTCCATGGAATTGACCAACTTACAATCCCCACGGTGCACACCCATACGCCCGTTACATAGCGTGTGTGTCACCTTAAAACCAAACACATGACACGTAAATACGGGGTTTTGTACCAGCAGAACCAAATTTAGAACTGTTACTTATCTTAATCCGAGCAAAACTCTACTCCAACATACCCTTGCCTCGCGAAATGGCCTCCGAATGCCTCGAATCTAGCCATAAACAATCCGATATAATCAATACGAGCTAAAGGAATCAACTCCATAAGAAAATACTAAGTTATTAATCAAAAGACAAAAATCTACTCAAAAGGCGCCCCCCAGGCCCACGTCTCGAAATCCGATAAAAGTCACAAAACCCGAAAACCCATTCAACCATGAGTCTAACCATACCAAATTTATCAAAATCCGACACCAAATCGTCACCCAAATTCCCAAATCAAACTCTCCAAATTTCTAGCCCAAACCTTCACTTTACACCTTAATAACACACCAACAAGGTGGGAAAATCAATGGGGAAGCAAAATTAATGATAACAAAAATGAGCAGAAGGGACTTACCTCAAGAATCCCCTCGAAAGCCCTCTCAAGAATCGCCAATATCTTAGCTAAAAAAGTTTAAAATAAAGCAAAATCACTAACCCTTGTATTTAAGTGTTCTGCCAGCACTTTCGCTTCTGTGAAAAATTAACCGCTTCTGCGGCATCGCATAAGCGACCTCTCACCCGCATTTGCGGCTCCTTCTGCTCCTCCGGTCCCTTACTTCGCTTCTGCGGACTCGCTTCTATGAGCATCTAAGCTGCTTCTGTGGACCAAGCTCACCTGCCAAATTTCGCTTCTGCGGTCCCCTTGATGCATCTGTTGTCACGCAGGTGCGGAAAATCCCTCGCACCTCTAAACTTGCACTTGCGTAAGCCAGCCAGCACCTGCAAGCTCGCACCTGCGATCAAAGCTCCGCAGGTGCAGTTACACCAGCAGGGTCCAACTTCAGCAATCTCTCATCCGAAATCGACCCGAGGTCCCTGGGACCTCAACCAATTATACCAACAAGTCCTAAACTCTCATACGAACTTAGTCGAACCCTAAAATCACATTAAATAACTTCAAAAACAAGAATCACACCCTAATTTAAGCCTATTGAAACTAAGGAATTTCAACCTCTGCAAACGACACCGAAACCTACCAACTCACATCCGATTGACCCCAAATTTTGCACACAAGTCACAAATGACATTACAGACCTACTCTCACTTCCGGAATCGGAATTTGAGCTTTCTATCAAAAAGTCCACTCCCGGTCAAACTTTTCAAAAATTTTAATTTCACCATTTCAAGCATAATTTCACTACAGACCTCTAAATCACAATCCGAACACGCTTATAAGTCCAAAATCACCCAACAAAGCTAATGGAACCATCAAAACTCTATTCCAGAGTCGTTTACTCATACCTCAACATCCCGTTAACCATTTCAACTTAAGCTTTCAACCATGAGACTAAGTGTCTCATTTTCTTCCAAAAACCCATCGGACCCGAACCGACTACCCCAGCAAGTCACATAATAGCTATAAAGTATAAAATGAGCAGTAAATAGGGGAACGGGGCTACAAATCTAAAAATGACCGGCCGGGTTGTTACATGTACATGAATACCACAATACAAAACTTAGGCCGATAAAAGCTTCCCGATGACAAGGACAAAGTAGAAAGCAACAATAACCTGCATACAGAAGAGGTTCAACACAACATATATAAATAAAATAAGGCCGACGAGTCTATCACGAGTATATAAACAACTGACAAGGATGTATAAAACATATATAAAACAACCTCTAATTTGCAAGACTCTACGAGTACTAATATGTGTCATCAAGTCGGGATAGGGCACGTACATACCCAAAATAGTTGTATGCATATGGAGTAGTGCCTACTGACTCTATACATCAACTTCGGAGAACAGGAGTGTGATAACCAATAGCTGGAACCACGTACCGTACTGAGGAGGTATATCGGCCTGTCTATCTGTACCTACGGGCATGAACACTGTGCCCAAAAGAGACGTTAGTACGAAAGATGTACTAACTATGTAAGGCAGGTAAATATAATAAATAAGAGATGTAAAACCAAAAGAAAAACTATTGAATCAACTTGTAACTTAGAAAAGGCCGCTGAGGGCCTACAACTAATATAACCAAGAATATATATGCATGTAAGTAAAACCGGGCCGCTCTATAGGGCCATATAGTATCATATCAAGTCCCTATGTGGGGTAAGCGCATAAACTACGATTATAGGGCGTGGTAATATCTGCCTAACTGATCCATGGTATGCACATATAAGTTCCTGCCTGACCGACTATAGCGTGGTGCAGTAAGGAAATAGATAACATAATGCATGAGACAATGGATTAACAATATAGAGTCGTTCAGAGTAACGTAAGTCGGTAGACTCCGAATGCATTATGATACTAATGTGATCAATACAAGACTTGGCAGATACAAGAATATACAATCATATACTTCCCATAAGCCTTTCATGAGCTTTGGAATAATTCATGACATCAAGATGGAAAACATATCAACTTGCTCAACATGAAATGAAGGAAATGGCATGAACATATTTAGAACATCGTATAAAGTACCTTTTTTAAGGATATTTGTTTTCACGCATGTATAGTTGGGATCATGCCAGAAAAGACAGAAGATGAAGAAGCCTTAACATACATTTATGATGCTTCGCTTGCTGTAACGACTCGACTGGTCGTTTTGAGTATTTGAGCCCCATTTCCCCTTTTGAAGCTTTCTATATATATATATATATATATATATATATATATATCTATGGTTTTATGACTTGTGGTGATGGTTGGTTTAGTTTCGGGGAGGTTTTGGATTGATTTGAAACAACTGATTTTTAGTTTGGAAGCTTAAGTTGGAAATATTGGTCAAGGTTTGACTTTTATGAAAATGACTACGGAACAGTATTTTGATAGTTCCAATAGGTGTTTATGGTAATTTTAAACTTAGGCGTATGCTCAAAATTGAATTCGGAGGTTCCGAGGTTGAATTGGCTCTTTTTGCCGAAAGTTGGCAATTTAGAAGATTAGAAATTGTTTTAAGTTCGACTATAGGTTGACTTTATGGCTATCGGGTTTGGATAATAGTTTCGGGACTTATAATAGGTTCATTTTTTTATTTTCAATTTGTGTGCAAACTTTGATGTCATTCCGAGTTGGTTTGGTAGGAATCAGACGCTTGGTTGTTATTTTAGCGATTCTTGAGTTTCATTGTGAATTCTATGTGTTTTGGTATCCGAATCATGGTTTCGGATATTATCTTGGTGCTTTGAGATCACGAGCGAGTTTTTATAAAATTTCTAGAGTTGTGTGGGTGTTTTGTTTGGAGCCCTGGGGGCTCGAGTAAGTTTCAGACGTGTTTCAGATCATTTGAGTGAGTTTCGATTTTGCTAGTGCTTGCCTGGTGCTGCAGGTCTCACGAAAGCTAGCACCAGGTTGCATTTGTGGTGACCGCATATGCAAGGGACGTATTGCAATTACAAAGGAGGGCTTAGGGTTGCGGGCTTTGCAAATGCGAAGCTAGCGTCGCATTTGCGATGGGGAAACTAGGCTGAGGCGTGCCGCATTTCCGATACCCATCTTGCATTTGCGACGCCTGCAAGGTTTGCATTTGCGGACATAATGTCACATTTGCGATTTATGTGGATCTTGGAAGGCTTCACTTTGCCGAGCAAAGGGCATATTTTCAATAGTCGCATTTGCGAACCCAAGGTCACAAATGCGACTTCTGTAAACAAAAGCTGGGATTCCGGGACTTAGTCTCATCTTATCACATTTTTTAGCCCTAGACTCGGTGGGAGGAAATTGTAGGAGGGTATTTTCATACCAAGCTACTGGGTAAGTATTGTTCATCTAATTTAAATAATATAACTTGATTATCTATGAATTGTAACATCAAATCCATGAGATTTTGGGGATTTTTGACTATATTTAGGAAAATACAAATTTGGGATTTGAGAGTCGAATTGGATTCCGATTTGAAAATCAAACACATATATAGACTCGTGAGGTTACGGTTAATCAAGATCTATCCCTCGACTCGGATTTTGATCGGGCGGGCCAGGGGTTGACTTTTGTTAACTTTTAGGAAATTGTGTAAAGATCTTAACTTTATTAATCAAAATTAGTTTCTCTTGTATTATTTGATATTAAGTTATTTTTGGCTAGATTTGAGCCGAGCGGAGGTGAATTTTAAAGAAAAAGTATTTTTAGAGTATTGAATTGGCCTAATTCAGGTAAGTATCTTGTCTATCTTTGTGTGAGGGAATTACCCCCCTTAGTATTTGGTTTAATTTGCATTATCTGTGCTATGTGAAATAACGTGTACATAAGGGGACAAGTGTGTACATGGGCGTATGTGTGATAATTGATCGGATTAGACCTTAGGCTATTAAAATGCCTTGAATTGGGGTTGTTTGTTATGTGAAACATGTTTTATCATTGTTCACTCCCAACACCCTTATGTTATTGTTATGATTCTTATACACATTATTGTTGAGCCATGGGATATATCTTGTTGTAACTTTGTGATTGTTGTTGTGGTACATATGTATGTGTTGTGCGAGTTGATTATTATTATGTTCAGTATAAGGGTCGCGAGATGCGCATCCAGCAACATAAGGGTGGTGTTTATTGATACGTATGCGGCGAGGTAAGGGGGCTTATGCACATGTTGTAAATAAGGGGAATAATTCAATGTGATGCACATGTGGTGAGATAAGGGGGCTTATGCGCATGTAGCTATATAAGGGAAAATATTTTGTTGTGAAGCTCACGTGGCGTCATAAGGGTGGCTTGATGATGTTGTGTGGTGTTTCGGGGTGACCCTTGATGTTACTCATGTATTGGAATGGGTTGATATTTTGAAATATCCTTGTTTTCCTTAAATGGTGTCACTTTGCATTTTCATGAGTTATTGGTTGAATTGCCCTGTTATCATATGTCCGCTTTTGGTTGATATTTATTCTATTATATTTCCATTGTCAATTTTGTATTGATATCTTGCACAGGATCATTTGACTAGTGAGTGTCTTGACTTAAACCTCGTCACTACTCCACCGAGGTTAGTGTTGATACTTACTAGGTACCGATTGTGGTATACTCATACTACGCTTTTGCATATTGTTTTGTGCAGGTCTAGGTACCTCATATCATGCTGGCCGTTAGTAAGTTAATCCCGAGCTGCTGGTGACTTCAAGGTATACCTGTTGTTTTACTCGCAGGCCTCGAAGTTACCATCTTGTTTTATTTTTGCTACTGTTTATGGTATCCCAAATAGTGATGTATTTTTGAGACTTTTTGTATACTCTATGTAGAGCATATGGCTCAGTATTACCCGATTTTGGGATGATGAGTGTTGTATCTCTACTTTGGCTACATTAGGGATTTTCATCGCTTTTGCTTAAATTTCTGAGTTATTATATTTTGTTCAATATTTTCATGTGATAGAATTACCTAGTTTTAGATACTAGGTTTCATTACGACCCTTACGTGGATTTTGGGCCGTGGCACTTTCTTGACACAACAACCCACCCGTTGTGCTTCAATCTCGACCAATAATAATAGAATAATGCTTCTATCACAATTATCCAATCGTAATTTAATGTATCCAAGTGACGGGTAATTTCTACGATAATTCAGGCAGTAGTTCCCCTATATTTCTTACATTTTCCAGATCCATAGTGATCATAATATCACAAATCCATCCTAAATAAAGTTCATATACATCAATTTCCAACCAACAATCCATTACATGGAATGGCAACCTCGGATTATAGTCCCATAAGGTTATTCTTTCATTTTTTCGGTTCATTATCGACAACAATTTCAAGATAATCATATTCCCAATGTCACTCTACATATACAATGCCTATGCAACCTCTTTTAAACACAATTATCAAGCTACAATGGCAATTATCAAAACCTAGTCATAATTTAAAGATTCCCAACCTTATGCTCACATGCAAGCCAATTTTACCCAATTGCATGTAGAAGGGATGAGATCATACGTCATTTGCCTCAAACAATCCTCAGTCCTAGCCGGGTTTAGTTTATCTCCATCTTAATTCCAAGGAGGATCCCTTTTGGGGGTGAGATAGAATGAAAAATATTCGGTCTAGCACCTGTATATACTAAACCCACCACCTCAATATGGGCCGTATATTTGTATGGACAATAACTAGCACAATACTTCTCTGATTTGTGAACTATCTATTGCATTGGAAATAAGACTCTTTGAACTTGAATTTAGAAAGGTTATGCATCCCACGATTCCTTATATACTAGAAGATATAACTCTGCCTAGTTGGTCCAAAAGTCATGTTCGAAATTCGGCCTGCCCTTCCCCGAGTCTCGACGAACTTAATTTTCTTTTACTTCATTTGACTCCGAACTCATACGAAACTTTCGTAACACCTATTTAAACCTATTGTCATCCAAATATTGGATCTTAGACACATACGAGCGCGAACATATGGGTTGTAACATGCTTCCCCCCTAAAACTTTTGGTAGAGTTTTCTCTATAAATAGGACTATCCAAACTTGTGAAACAGCCCAAACACACGTTTAATGACAAACAGGGCGATTGAATGACATAACAACATCATATTGGCCCCACACGACCGTCTATTTATACGATTATCAAAAAGGGTTAGCCATAACTCACCTCAACTGTCATATGCTAAAATTTGGGTTGCACCTGCCTTTTTTGTCTCAACAATATCGCCTGAAGGCTGAAATGAATAAGGGTATCTGGACTTCATATCCTTATCGACCTCCCATGTTATTTCTTCCACGTTATTATTCCTCTAAAGTACCTTAACTGAAGCTACTTCTTTGGTCTACAACTTACGGACTTGCCGATCTAGGTTAGCAACAGGGACTTTCTCATATGATAGGTCTTCTTTGACTTGAACATCCTCAATGGAGGTGATGTAGGAGGGATCATCCAAGCACTTAGGATGTATAGATACATGCAATACTGGATGAACTACATCTAAATCATATGGTAACTCAAGTTTGTAAGCCACTTGGACTATTCTCTGAATAATTTGATACAGTCCAATGTACCTCGGGATATGTTTTTCTTTCTTGCCAAACCTCATCACGCCTTTCATAAGCGACACCTTCAGGAATACCCATTCTCCCACAGCAAACTCTAGGTCTCGGTGTCGGTTATCCGAGTAGGACTTTTGTCGACTCTGGGTAATCAACAATTACCCTTGAATCAATTTTACTTTATCCATGGCTTGTTACACCAAATCAGGCCCCAATAAATGTGTTTCGCCCACATAAAACCAACCGATAGGAGACCAGCACTTCCGCTCATATAGGGCTTCATATGGTTCCATCTTGATAATGAAATGGTAACTGTTATTATAGGCAAACTCAAAGAACACCAGACGGTCTTCCTAACTTCCTTTGAAGTCTAAAACACAGGCCGCCGTAATATATCCTCGAGCGTCTAAATAGTGTGCTCAGCCTCTGCGGATGGAAACCTATGCTAAAGCTAATCTAAGTACCTAAATCTTTCTGGAAGGACCTCCAGAAGTTAGCTGTAAATCGGGCATTGTTTTCAAATATAATAGAAACCAGAACTCCATGAAGTCAGAATACCTCTCTGATATACAATCTAGCATAATCCTTATATGAGTAGGTAGTTCTGATATGTAGGAAATCAATTGACTTTGTAAGTTTATTCACAATTACCCAAATAGAATCAAACTTCCGACGAGAACTAGATAATCCTGTAATAGAATCCATGTTGATGGTTTCCCATTTCCAGGTCAGAATCTAAATATTCTAAAGCAATCCTCCAAGTTAACCATAACTCACCTCAACTGGCATCTCCTGAAATCTGGGCTGCTCCTGCCATAGTTTTCTCAACAATGTCACCTGAAGGCTGAAACAAATAAGGTATCTGGACTTCATATTCTCTTCGACCTCCCATGTCATTTCTTCCATGTTATTATTCCTCCAAAGTACCTTAACTGAAGCTACTTCTTTGGTCTACAACTTATGGACTTGGCGATCTACGATAGCAACAGGGACTTCCTCATATGATAGGTGTTCTCTGACCTGAACATCCTCAATGGGGGTGATGATGGAGGGATCACCCAAGCACTTACGAAGCATAGATACATGAAATGCTGGATGAACTACTTCTAAATCCTGTGGTAACTCAAGTTTGTAAGCCACTTGGCCGATTCTCAAAATAATTTGATACGGTCTGTCATACCTGGGGCTAAGCTTGCCAAACCTTATCACACCCTTCATAGGCAACATCTTCAGGAACACCCAATCTCCCACATTAAACTCTTAAGTCTCGATGTCGGTTATCCAAGTAGGATTTTTGTAGACTCTAGGCAGTCAACAATTACTCCTGAATCAATTTCACCTTCTCTACGGCTTGTTGCATAACATTTGGCCCCAATAAATTTGTTTTGCCAACATCGAACCAACCGATAGGAGACCTACACTTCCGCTCATACAAGGCTTCATATGGTGCCATCTTGATACTAGAATGGTTTATAAGCAAACTCATAGAGCAGCAGATGGTCTTCCTAACATTCTTTGAAATCTAAAACATACGCCCGAAACATATCTTCGACCGTCTAAATAGTGCGCTCGGCCCCCCTATTTGTCTGCAGATGGAAAGTTGTGCTAAGGCTAATATGAGTACCTAAACCTTTTTGGAAGGACCTCCAGAAGTTAGCTATAAATTGGGCATTTTTGTCAAATATAATATAAACTGAAAGTCCATGAAGTTAAACTATCTCTCTAATATATAATCTAGTATAATCCTCAGCTGAGTAGGTAGTTCTGACATGTAGGAAATGAGCTGACTTTGTAAGTTTATTCACAATAACCAAAATGGAATCGAACTTCCGACGAGAACTAGGTAATCCTGTAATAAAATCCATGTTGATGATTTCCCATTTCCAGGTCGGAATCTCAATATTCTGAAGCAATCCTCCAGGTTAACCATAACTCACCTTAGTTGTCAACTACTGAAATCTTGGCTACACCTGCCATATTTGTCTCAACAATATCACATGAAGACTGTAACAAATAAGGGTATCTGGACTTCGTATCCCCCTCGACCTCCCATGTCATTTCTTCCACGTTATTAATCTTCCAAAGTACCATAACTGAAGCTACTTATTTGATCTACAACTTACAGACTTCGCGATCTAGGATAGCAACAGGGACTTTCTCATATGATAGGTCTTCTGTGACCCAGACATCCTCAAAGGGGGTGATGCGGGAGTGATCACCCAAGCACTTACGAAGCATAGATACGTGAAATACTAGCTGAACTACTTCTAACTCATATGGTAACTCAAGTTTGTAAGCCACTTGGCTGATTCTCAGAATAATTTGATATGATCCGTCATACCTGGGGCTAAGCTTGCCTTTCTAGCCAAACCTAATTATGCCTTTCATAGGCGACACCTTAAGGAATACCAAATCTCCCACATCAAACCCTTAAGTCTCGATGTCGGTTATCCGAGTAGGAAATATTTTGACTTGGGCAGTCACCAATTGCTCCTGAAACAATTTCACCTTATCCACGGCTTGTTTCACCAAATCAGGCCCAATAACATTGTTTTGCCAACATCAAACTAACTGATAGGAGACCTACACTTTTGCCCATATAGCGCATCATATGGTTCCATCTTGATACTGCAATGGTAACTGTTATTATAGGCAAAAAAACACAGACCCACAATATATTCTCGAGCGTATAAATAATGCGCCCGGCCTACCCGTTTGTCTGTAGATAAAAAGTTGTGCTAAGGCTAATATGAGTACCCAAACCTTTTTGGAAGGACCTCCAGAAGTTAGCTGTAAACTAGGCACCTCTGTCAGATATAATAAAAACCAGAACTCTATGAAGTCGGACTATCTCTCTAATGTATAATATAGCATAATGCTCAGCTGAGTAGGTAGTTCTGACAGGTAGGAAATGAGCTGAATTTGTAAGTTTATTCACAATAACCAAAATTGAATCTAACTTCCAATGAGAACTAGGTAATCCTGTAATAAAATCCATGTTGATGGTTTTCCATTTCCAGTTCGGAATCTCAATATTCTGAAGCAATCCTCCAGATTAACCATAAGTCACCTCAATTGTCATACGCTAAAATCTGGGCTACACCTACCATATTTGTCACACCAATATCACTTGAAGGCTGAAACAAATAAGGGTATATGGACATCATATCCTCCTCGACCTCCTATGTCATTTCTTCCACATTATTATTCCTCCAAAGTACCTTAATTGAAGCTACTTCTTTGGTATACAACTTACAGACTTGGCGATCTAGGATAGCAACAGGGACTTCCTCATATGATTGGTCTTGTGTGACCCAAACATCCTAAAAGGGGGTGATGCGGGAGGGATCCTCCAAGCACTTATGAAGCATAGATACGTGCAATTCTGGATGAACTACTTCTAACTCAAGTGGTAACTCAAGTTTGTAAGCCACTTGACTTATTCTCAGAATAATTTGATATGGTCCGTCATACCCGGGGCTAAGCTCGCCTTTCTTGCCAAACCTCATCATGCCTTTCAAAGGAGAAACCTTCGGGAACACCCAATCTCCCACAGCAAACTCTAAGTCTCGATGCTAGTTATCCGAGTAAGACTTTTCTTGACTTTGGTAATTAATTTCACCTTCTCTATGGGTTGTTTTAAAAAATAAAGAAAAAATAAAATTGTTTCGCCAACACCGAACTAACCAATAAGAGACCTGTACTTCTTCCTATACAGGGCATCATATGGTGCCATCTTGATAGTAGAATGGTAAATTTTATTATAGGAAAACTAAACGAATGGCAAATAGTCTTCCTAACTTCTATTGAAGTCTCAAACACAGGCCCACAATATATCCTCAAGTGTCTAAATAGTGCTCTCGGCCCTGCCCGTTTGTCTGCAGATGGAAAGTTGTTCTAAGGATAATCTATGTACCCAAACCTTTTTGGAATGACCTCTAGAAGTTAGCTATAAACTAGGCACCTCTGTCAGATATAATAAAAATTAGAACTCTATGAAGTCAGACTATCTCTCTAATTTATAATCTAGCATATTTCTAAGCTGAGTAGGTAGTTCTGACAGGTAGGAAATGAGCTGATTTCGTAAGTCTATCCACAATAACCCAAATGGAATCGAACTTCCAACAAGTTATAGGTAATCCTATAATAAAATCCATATTGATGGTTTCCCATTTTCATGTCGAAATCTCAATATTCTGAAGAAATCCTCTGGGTTTTTGATGCTCAACCTTAGCTTGCTGACAATTTGGACACTGAGCAACGAATTCTGCATTATTCTTCTTCATATCGAGCACGCACAATCGACCATTATATTTAAGAACCCCATCATTTGATATCTCGAACACCTACTTATTCTGAAAGGGGATTCCTTCTCTAATTCTAATTAATTTTTTATCATCGAATTGTCATGCCTTTACTTATGCCATTAAAGACGATTTAGTGGCATTTTGGATAATAGCGCCCACATCACCTGCATCAAGCAGTCGCACACTCAAACCAGCTAGTCTATACAAATCTTTAGTCCTCTCCAACTTTTCAACTCCCACATGCCTCAAGCTGCCAATAGACTTACGACATAACGCGTCGGCTACAACATTCGCCTTGCTGGGATAGTATACGATATCAAAATCATAGTCTTTTAGCAACTCAAGCCATCTTCGTTTTCTCAAATTCAATTCTTTCTGCCTGAAAATATATTGTATGCTTTTATGATATGTAAACAAATCAACAGAAACTCCATATAAATAGTGGCACCATATCTTCAGAGGAAATATAACAGCCGCCAACTCGAGATTATGAGTCGAGTAATTCTTCTTGTGCTTCCTCAGTGTTCTTGAAGCTTACGCAATAACTTTGCCATGCTTCATCAAAACACAACCCAATCCAACTCTAGACGCATCACAATATACAACATAACCCTCTGATGTTAATATGCGCTTAAACTCCAACAAATTCTTTTCACAAATATCTGACCACTAGTACTTAGCCGCCTTATGCGTCAACTTTGTCAATGGAGCAGCAATAGAAGAGAAATTCTCTATGAATCTCTGATAATAACCTGCCAAGCCCAAGAAACTATGCACCTCAGTAGGAGTTGTGGACCTCGGCTAATTCTTCACTACCTCGATCTTTTGGCTATCAACTTTGATTCCCTAATTTGATACTATATGCCCAAGAAAGGCCACTGAGTTCAACCAGAACTCGCATTTAGAAAACATAGCAAACAAATTACAATCTTGGAGTATCTGCAACACCACCCGCAAGTGATCGGCATGCTCCGCCATTGAGTGAGAATATACAAGAATATTATAGATAAACATGATTATAAAGATATCCAGAAATGGCTTGAGCACCTAATTCATCAAATACATAAAGGTTGGTGGTGCATTAGTAAGACCGAAGGACATAACAAGGAACTCATAATGACCATATCTTGTCCTGAAAGTAGTCTTCGAAATATCCTATATTTAACCCTTAACTGATGGTATTCAGACCTAAGATTGATCTTTGAGAAGTGTTTGGTGTCCTACAACTGATCAAACAGGTCGTCAATCCTGGAAAGCAAATATTTATTCTTGATACTTACCATCTTCAGCTGACAGTAATCAATACACATCCTCTTCCAACCATTCTTATTATGAACGAATAACACTGGTGCACCCAACGAAGAAGTACTAGGCCTGATAAAGCCTTTTTTCTAAAAGATTGTTCAACTGAACTTTCAATTCTTTCAATTCAGCAGGGGCCATTCTGTACGGAGGAATAAATATAGGTTGGGTGTTAGGAAGCGCACTGATAGCGTAGTCAATTTCCCTTTCGAGAGGAATGCCTGGAAGTTTTTCAGTAAATATGTCAGGAAATTCATTAATAACATGGACGGTCTGAAGAATCGGAGGTTTCGCCTCCGCATCCTGCACTCGAACCAAGTGATAGATATACCCATTCAAGATCATTTTTCGAGCCTTAAGGTATGAAATAAACCTCCCCTTATGCGCTGGAGAATTACCTTTCCATTAAATAACAGGCCCACCTAGAAAATTAAAGGGGACAACCTTCGTCCAGCAATCTACATTGGCACAGCAAGAAGCCAACCAATCCATGCCCATAATAACGTCAACATTGGCCATCTCCAATCCATTTAGATCGGCTAAAGTATGATGATCATAAATCATTAAATCGTAACCCTGATATACTCGCATAACAACTACAGATTCACCCACGAAAGTAGATACTTCAAATGACTTACGCAACAATTCAGGTTTTTTACTGCACTTGCTAGCAACCAAAGGAGTAATATACGATAAAGTAGAACCTGGATCAGTCAGGACATACACATCATGGGAAAAGGCAGATAATATACCTGTAACCATATCCGTATATGACTCTAGGTCCTATTGGCCCGACGAAGCATAGATGTTGTTTTGATGACTGTGTGAGTTAGACGTTCCACCCCTGCCTCTACCTCTACTAACCGATGTCTACGTACCTTGCCTAGGAGGGTGTATAGTTGAAGATGAAGCAGATACAGATCGTGTTGATTGTGCCATACTACCCCCGCCTCTCATCGGACAAAACCGCATAATATGACCAGGATTACCATACCAATAACACATATCCAAATCCTAACGGTATTGCCGATAATAATCTCTACCACACCAACAACAGTAAGTCAACGGAGGTCTCATCTGACTAGACTTGCCTCTGTAATACATGCCTGACGTCCGTGATATTTGACTTGACCAGCTTAAGTGGTCCGATCACGATGCTGGCCCTAGAATTTTCGTGGTGCACTAGTTGCCGGATAAGAGGGGTTCCTAGAGAACTGCGGCCTAAACCCACCTATGAAGTCTCTTGTATCAATCGCGGATTGTGCCCTCTTATTCTGACGCCTATACCGCTCTCGATCAACCTGATGCTACCTCTTATGATCCTCCAAGTTCTTTGTGTAGGCCTGAATGCGAGCAACATCCATATTCAGATTCAAAGAGTCGTAGTACATTCATTAACCAAGTGTGGTCTCAAACCACCCACGAATCAATATACTCAGTCACTCATCTCAGCCACAACTGTAGAAACATACCTAACCAAGGAGTTAAACTACATGCTATACTCATTAACACTCATATTGCCTATACTTCAGATGTAGAAATCTGTCTTGCCTAGCTCGGCGAAGCTAAATAGAAAAATACTGCTACAAGAATGCCTCTAAAAACTCCTTCCATCCTACTAGTGGGGCACATAGCCCCCTAGACTGCTCCCAAGTCTCCACTATGTGAGCATCGGTGACATGCATAACTCGTAAGGTCTGCTGCATTTGATCCAAAAAATTCTGCCGGTTTGCATTGAATCTGTCCCTGTGAATACCGAGGGTTCCAGGGTGACGAACTCTCGCGTTGACTGCTCTATCAGAAGTGCGAAGGTTCTGACGCTAGGCTTGAGAGGCCACTAGTCGAGTCAATAACTAAATAACACTTTGCATATCCATATCCTGCTTAGGAGCAACTGGGGAGGCATTGGGGGTATATCAACTCCCATATGCCCTTCAGGTGGTGGTGCTACTCTGGAAGCCTATGAGTTGGCCTAATTCTGAGGCTCATGTTGACCTACATTAGCGGGTGGCACCTGAATGGTGTCCTCTCCCCCCTCCTCATCCAATCACCAAATAGTTGCATGTCGTCTAGTATTAGGTATCGCTGAAATGTACACAAAATGTAGATTTGGAGTGAACACTTACGACTCATCTCTATCGCACGATCTAGATCAAGAAGAAAGGTAACCATCCTAAATGCCTTGTAGCCTCATGTTTATTAAATATGGTGTACAACATACTCAAAAATAAGACTCTACTAGACGCCACTTGTAGACTCCCTAGGAGAGACCTACTTTGATACCAAGTTTGTCACACCCCAACCTTGGGGGGTGTGGCCGGCACTCGACACACTAAGGCCCGAGCAAACCAACTACTGTACTTGAATACCACAATATGCAACTTAGGTCTACAAGGCCTCCTAATGACAATGATAAGGTAGAAAGCAACATAACCTGCACACAAAACAGGCCCAACACAACATATATGCACAAGTTAAGGTCGACGAGGCCATCACCATTATATGATTAACTGACAAGGGGCGACAAGACCGCACAACACTTATATGCAACAACCTCTAGTCTGCAAACCTCTACAAGCACTAATATGTGTCAAGTTGGGATAAGTCCTCGGCACACCCAAAATAGCTATATGCATACTGAGTAGTGCCTATCGACTCTATACAGTAACTTCAGAGAAGGGAGTGCGACAACCAATAGCTGGAAACAGGTACTCTACTGAGGAGGTATGTCGGTCTGTCTATCTGCACCTACGGGCATGAACACATCGCCCTAGAAGGGACGTTAGTACGAAATATGTATTGAATATGTAAGGCAAGTAAATCATGTAAATAAGAGATGTAAAACAAAACGAAAAGTTATTGAATCAACTTGTAACTCAGAAAAGGTCGTTGAGGGCACACAACTAACATAACCATAAATATATGCATGTAAGTAAAACCAGGTTCTTCTATGGGACCATATAGTATCATATCAAGTCCCTCTATGGGGTAATTTCATAATAAACTGCCCAGCCATATAGAACACGGTAATATCTGCCTAACTAATCAGTGGTATGCACATATAAGTGTCTGCTCGGCCGACTGTAGCACATCGCGATAAGAAAATAGATACATGATGCATGAGACACATTAATTAATAATACGGAGGCGTCTAGAGTGACGTAAGGTCGGTAGCCTCCAAATGCATTATGATACTAATGTCATCAACACGAGCCTTGGCAGATACAACAATATACAATCATATACTTCCCATAAACCTTTCATGATCTTTGGAATAATTCATGGAATCAAGATGAAAAATATATCAACTTGATCAACATGACATGAAGGAAAGGGCATGAACATCTTTAGAACTTAAAATAAAGTCACTTCTTTTAGGACATTCGTTTTCATGCGCGTAAAGTTGGGATCATGTCAGAAAAGATAGAAGATGAAGAAGACTTAACATACCTCTATGATACTTCTCTTTCTTGCCACAACGAACCGCTCATTCTACTTTAATCTCGACCTATAGTCATAGACTAATACTTCTATCATAATTTGCCAATCATAATTTTACGTATCTAAGCGACGTAATTTTTACGATAATTCGGGAAGCATTTCCCCTGTATTTATTACATTCTCCAAATCCATAGTGATCACAATATCAACAATCCAACCTAAGTCAAGTTCATATACATCCATTTCCAACCAACAATCCATTACATCGAATGGCAACCTTGGCTTAGAGTCCCATAAGGTTATTCTTTTATTTTTGTCCTGTTCATTATCAACGACAATGTTAAGATAATCATATTCCCAAATATTGATCTATAGCTATGACGCCTATGCAACCCCTTTTAAACAATTGTCAAGCTACAATGCCAGTTATCAAAACCTAGTCATAATTTCATGAATTCCTAATCTTATGCTCATATTCAAGCCAATTTTACCCAATTGCATGTAGAAGGGGATGAGATCTTACCTCAATTTTCTCATACAATCCTCAATCCTAGCCGGGTTTAGTTTATCTCCACCTCAATTCCAAGAATAAGAAGTAAGACGACGATCCTGCAACGTCCACGAACCTTTCGAGACCCCTTGGATTTGATATATGTTGGTGTATATATCTTAGAGAAAGAGAGAGAAGTTTTATAGAGAAGGAGGAGCCATTTTGGGGGTGAGTTTGAATGAAAAAAACTCGGCCTAGCACGTATATGTACTAAACCCACCACCTCAATGCGGACCTTATATTTTTATGGGCCGTAACTGGCACAGTTCTTCTCGGATTTGCAAACTGTCTATTGCATTGGAAAGAAGACTCTCTAAGCTTTAATTTGAATAGGTTATGCATCCCAAAATTCCTTATATACTAGAAGATATACCTCTGCCAAGTTGGGTAAAAAATCCTGTTCGAAATTTGGCATGCCCTCCCCGAGACTAACTTAATTTGCTTTTGATTCCTTTGACCCGGAACTCACACCAAACATTTGTAACACCTGTTTAAACCTATTTTCATCCAAATATGGGATCTTAGCCTCGCCGGGTTTTATGTTACTTTACTTACGATGCATACAATCGCGAAAATACGGAAGGTAACATAAACATACGCAGCTTTTTTTAAGAAAAAGAATTATGTCATTTATTTTTATTTTTTTTTATTTAAAGCCAAACATTAGTGGCGACACAGTGGACCCATTAGACATTTTGTGAAAACTTTTGATGGGTCACTACAAATAACTCATCAGCTAAATTTTTGTTCTTGGGAGAAATAAAAATATGGTATACCATTAGAGGCAACCTTGCCAATGTCATAACTATAATCTTACTTTCTATAGCGCCTATATAGGTTGCCACTAAACCTCTCACCTTTTGTGGCGATATTTGTAAGTCGCGGCGAATACCTTACATGTTGTAGCAACTGCAATGGTCACCACTATAAGTCGCCACAGAAAATCTAATTTCTTGTAGTGATATAAACTCGGTAAATACATATACGCTTGCCACCACGTATATACACTACCCCTAATACGTTAAACACATAGCAAACAAGTCAAATCCCAGGGGTTTCCCTCTTAACAAACTTACCTCATCCCCGTAACCTATAATTCATCAAGAATGCCAAATCCTCATAAATCCAACTCCAAAGGGCTAAAATCTAGTCAAATACAACCCAATAATGTCAAAAAAAGTCGTAGAAATCGAACCCAAATGATAAAAATTGAATCTTTAATCAATACACAAAGTCAACCATAAATTCAACCCTAGACCGCCTCCCGAAACCTGACCAAAATCACAAATTCCAAATACCCAATTTAATATGAGTTCAAATATATAAGATTCATCCAAATCTGATTCCGAATCGGGGTTCAAATGTCACTAAATCATTCTTTAATTTCTCACAAAAATCCCATTTTCTCCCCTAGATTTCATCAACCAAAAGCCAAAATCAAAGATGGAATCATGAAATAAAATCAAATCCAAGTCAAGAATACTTACCCCAATCCAAGTGGTGAAAATCGCCTAAAGAATCGCCCCAATTCGAGCTCCCAATCGCAAGATGTGATAAAATAAGCTAAATCCTCGATTATAAGTGTTTTGCCTAGTGATTATCGCTTATGCGGCCCATTTACCGCTTCTGCCACACCGCATCTGAAGACAAACCCTCGTAGATGCGGACACCCTTAAGTCACCGACCTCCCGCTTCTGCGAACAAAACTCTGCTTCTACTGATCCGCTTCTGCGGGCAAGTAGCACACATGTGTAAGGACCATCGCACCTGCGGACACTGTTGCCTTCCTCTTCCTTCGCATCTGCGATTCCCATTTTGCATTTGCAAACTCGCACCTGTGGACAAAACCTCGCATGTGCAAAAATACTAGTTCAGAACTGCCTATTCAACCTCAAATGATCCGAAACCCATTCGAAACTCACCCGAGCCCATTGGAACTCCGTCAAATCATACCAACTAATCCCAAAATATAAGACGGACCTACTCGAGATCTCAAATCACACATAGTAACATCAAAACTACAAATCGCGGCGCAATTCAAGCTTAATGAGCTAATCAACTTCCAACTTTTAAGCTCTTGTCATACCATGTCTAGCCAACTCGAAATGACTCTAAATTTTGCACACAAGTCCCAAATGACATAATGGACCTGTTGCAAGTCCTGGACCACAATCAGACCCCGATAGCCTCAAAGTCAATTCCTGATCAAACCTATAAATCTTCCAAACCTTCAATGTTCCAACTTTCGCCAAAGAGCCAAATCAACCTAAGAACCCCCATATCTAAATTCGGACATATGCCTAAGTCCAAAATCACCATACCAACCTATTGGAATCATCAAAATACCATTCGGAGGTTGTTTATGTAAAAATTAAACCTCGATCAACTCTTACAACTTAGGCTTCCATAAATGTCATTAAGTGTTATAAATCACTCCTGAACATTCCCGAAGCCAAATCAATCATCCGTGCAAGTCATCAAATAACATACATACATATATACATACATACATACATATATACATACATACATACATACATACGAAAAATATCAAATAGGGGAACGGGGATCAAACACAGAAAATGACCGGCCGAGTTGTTACAATCAGATTGAAGCAATGACAAGGTAGTATTTGATCGGCCAGAAAACGTCACTTGTACATATGGAATCGTTTTATTGGCCTTTAAATTTGACTTAGCATGCCTTGTTATTTTGACACGTGGCATGATTCTATTGGCTCTTCCGTTTGACTTGGCGTGCCACCTCATTTGACATGCGGCACCAAATTGGGCATCTAAGAAGATGACATCTTGGGTTTAATAAAGTGGGCTTCTCACTTATAGTCCAATTAAATGAGGTAGCCCAATGGATTCAGACTTATTTATTTAACTCATATTGGATTTATATAATTAATTCAATTATATTAGCCCATAATATTTACTAGGACTAATATATTTAAAATATAGTTCATATTATTTTATTGAATTTGAATCTAATAAATTTGTATGCCTACCATTGTCCCCTACTTCAGACTTGTCAAAATATAAACTTATGGATATTAAATACAAAGCTTGAAGTAATAGTCAAGATAACAGCCATACTTTGTTTGAAATGATAAAGTTTTGGAATTTATTATCAGGATAAAATCTTCGAAAATAATTTAACCGAGTAGAACTTGCTAGCCGGAGAATTAGTTTTATGTGTCACATGTCTTTGACTTCTGCGCCGTTCACTTACCACATCCAATTAGGAAACTGATTCTTGCAATTCGACTCTATCTTGGAGATAAAGTAACCGCCTGAAAACATGATACGCTTGCTCCTCCTTTTCATAACTTTGGCAGTGGTGCAGAAGCATAGGCTTGACAATCATCGTAAGCTACATGAAATCTTCCCCTTTTTTTATAGGCATGTAATTATTGTTTCCAAGACTTTCAGGCAGATCTTGATTTATCCAATTCACCGTGTTTGCAAGCGACGCAAAGCATAGAGGAGAGGTAACTTCTTATTTTCTTGTGCGGTTTCTTGTCCTCTTTTTTTTTCCTCCAGTTTTTGTCACTTTACCTCAGCTCAGCGCGCTTGTGTATAAATTAATATCTTTCCGTATAAAAGTCCAACTCACGGTCCAAAAATCAGAATTAACTCTTCGCGGATCACCTTAGATAATTTTTCGAAGTTAGCCTTAATTTCTATCATGCTGATATTTACAGATTTGGCGGCTTTACCAAAAGCTTTATATCTTGATGTAGGAACACCGGGCGCCCCTAAGCTCTTGCCGGAAAGAGATACCGGTCGCTTCGTCGAGCAGCCGTATAGTAATGACACCGCCCTACATACCATACCAAAGACCTTTAAAATGTCTCCCTATCTGAAAATATACGATGGCATAACCGAACCCGAAGAACATGTGACTAACTACGTCATCGCCGTGAAAGACAATGATCTCGCCAAGGAACAAGTATCCTCCATTTTGTTAAAAAAAATCAGCGAGACCCTCACGAGAGGAGCGTTAAAAAGGTATTCACAACTGCCTGCGCGTTCCATTGAATCCTTCGAAGAAATGGCCGACAAGTTCGTAACGGCCCATGCTGGGGCCAAGAAGGCCGAGGCTGTTACACCCTATATTTTCGTACGTAACAATGCGTCGTAAGCAAACTAATGTAGGACCAAAAATGAGATAATATTTAAAAGTATATAAAGTAAGTTAATCATGTTACCTCTGAGGTTACAAATATTGAAGATCATGAACAACAAGTACAAAGAGGGTTGGACAGTTCAGAAGCTAAAGCAATTGAAGAAAATAATGTTTCGTCGAAAGTCGACAAGTTGGGAATGTTATAACATGTACCTTTGGGGTGAGACTAGGGTGCTTAACATGATAAGGAGATTATGTTATGATTTATATTAGTCGTATGACATCCGTGTGTTATGTTTTGAAGTCAAGCGAGTTGTGGAACAAAAGTCGATGAAAGTCATCACAAGTTACATTCATAAGTTTTACTGAAACTTTGGGTCAAATGTAACTGCGATTTTCTCCCAATATACTTAGAGTTATGGGGTGTTCCCCCCATAAAATTAAATATCTATGAGCATATTTTCTAACGCATTAAACCGTTTGTCAATACGACATTAGAGTAGAGAGATATGTGCAGTTTTGCGATACTGCGCAAGCTGCTAGTGACAAGTAGGTGTGTCACCTACTTGCTTAAATGAGAGCCCAAAAATGGGCCATTTCGGGTCGTCCAAAGAGGCCTTTTAAAGGCCTATTTTCTTCATATATTAGACTTAAAATAGAGCATAATAATCAGACATAAGCTCTGCAAAACAATCCTCCCAAAAATTTCCCACAAACCCTAATTGATTTTCTCTCCCTTTCAAGTTCTAATTGGAGGTAAAACCTAGAGTTTGAAGAACCAAGATAGGAGCTGAGTTATCCAACAAATAAGGTGAGTTTACTGCTCTCTTTCATCCAGTTTTTCTTCTGTAAATTCATGGTAAGTCGTTCTATACTTGTAAGAAATTACGGGACGGTGATCGGAAGCCGTGAGTTTGAGTTATTCACTTGTAGCGGACTGTTTTATGGACTGTTTTGTGTTGCTGTTGGGCTGCGTGTTTTACTACTGTTTTGTGGAGTTTTGGAGGAGGAAGTGGGTGTAGAAACACCATATAAATGTAGGGTGGTTGGCTGGTCGTTCGTCATAACATTTCCGGGTCGTTTGACACTACCACGGTGGTCGTTTTGTGTATGAAGAGATTGGGGTGTGTAGCTATTTTGTAGTATTTGATGGTGTATATAGGAGTGGAAAATGATGTATATATGTTGTTATTGTTCTGTTCTTGTATTGTTGGTGTTATCTTGAATTTGGAGGAAGTAAGGATTATAGGGGAGATGCTGCCCGTTTTAATACAAAATAAGTTTTTCATTCGTTGTGTGATAGTCGTACCTTTCGTAACTTAACGATAGTATTATTATCATTCTTGCAGATTAAGGTGCGAAGAGGTG
>AWOL01S0053339.1:0-25102 GCA_000715115.1 Nicotiana otophora
CTCCATTTCCCATTCACCCTCATTTTAAGAATATTACATCTTAAAAATAAAACCTCAACAATGACGTCGCGTGAGCTTCACATTTAAAGCATTTTTCCCGAAATAGCTTCATGCGCATAAGCCCCTTTATCTCACCATGTGTGCATAACAATAAAGTATTTCCCCTTACTTGCACCATGCGCATAAGCCCACTTATCTCACCGCATGCGAATCAATATACACACTACCCTTATGTAGCCGCATGCGCATCTCAATCACAACACAACAATCAACCGCATACCATATTCCCATATGCCAAAACATTGCTCAAATAACAATACCAATGCCACAAAAATACATAGCCCACGGCTCAACAACAACGTATACAAGAATTGCAACAACAACACAAGAGTACGGGAAGTAAATCAACAATGAAATGTGCTTCATATAACAACAACTTCATTTCAAGGTATATTAATATCATTAGGGTCTAATCCGTTCATTTACCATACATAAGCCCGGTACACACTCGTCACCTCGTGTACACGTCTTTTCACATAGTACAAGTAGTGCAAATACACAAAATCCTAAGGGGTAATTCCCCCACACAAATTTAGGCAAGATACTTACCCCAATTAGGCCAATTCAACACTCAAAAACAACTTTAAAATTCACCTCCACTCAGCTCAATTCTAGCCAAAAATGACTTAATAAGATCAACCAATGCAAGAGAAACCAATTTTGATTAATAAACTTAAGATCTTTACAAAATTCCCCAAAAGTCAACCCTGGGCTCGCCCGGTCAAAACCCGAGTCAAAGGATAGATCTCAACTACTCATAACCCCACTAGTCTATATATGTGTTTGGTTTTTAAATCCGAGTCTAATTCGACTCTCAAATCTAAAATTTTTATTTTTCAAAACATAGTAAAAAGTCCCTCAAATCTCATGATTAAGATGTTAAATCTCATAAATATTCATGTTATATAATCTAAATTGAGTCAAAATTACTTACCCAATAGCTTTGTATCTCCCCCTAAAATCACCTCCCACTGAGTCTAGGGCAAAATAATATGATAAATGAGACTATGTCCCGAAATCCCAACCTTTTGATCAGCTGCAGATATCGCAAATGCGACCTGGGGTTCGTAGTTGCGACCCCACATAAATGCGACATAGGTATCGCAAAAGTGAACCTTGTCAGCCCACACAGATATCACAATTGCTACATGGGCTTCGCAATTTTGATTGCAGCCTGTCCGCAAAAGCGACCAAGTAGTCGTAAGTGCAACCTGCCCATGATCAATTTCTTCTTCGCAATTGCGATCAAGGCATTGTATTTGCGACACCTAAAGCCACCCTGCCCACTTTGCAATTGCGATAACTGTAGCACCAACACACCAGCAACTTGAAATAAGTCTAAACCAATCTGAAACATGTCTGAAACTCACCCGTGCCCCCGAGGCTCCACATGAAACATCCACACAAGTCTAAGAAAATCATATGAACTCGCTCACACACTCAAAATAGCAAAATAACACACATGAAAATTACAATGAAACTCAAAAATCATTGAAATCACAACCAAACTTCTGATTCCTACTAAACCAACTCGGAATTACACCAAATTTTGTAGAGAAGTTTCAAATGAAAAATGGACATATTCCAAGTATCGAAAACAAAATCTGAACCCGATAGCCATAAAGTCAAACCATGGTGAGACTTAGAAAATTTCTAAAACTCTCAATTGCCAACTTTCGGCAAAAAGAGCCAAATCAACCTAGGAACCTCCAAATTCAATTCCGGACACGCCTAAGGCCAAAATCACCATACGAACCTGTGGAAATCATCAAAATACCGTTCTGGGGGTCGTTTTCACAACAAAAACCAAACTTCAGTCAATATTTCTAATTTAAGCTTCCAAACTAATAATTAATGGTTCCAAAATAATTAAAACCCTTCCCGAAATGAAACTAACCATCCCCGCAAGTCATAGAACATCAAATAAATATATGGGAAGCTTCAAAAGGGGAAATGAGGCTCAAATGCACAAAACAACCAGTCAGATCATTACATTCTCTCCATCTTAAGCAAACGTTCGTCCTCGAACGAGTCTAGAGACATACCTGAAGTGCCAAAAAGATAAGGATAAAGGCTCTGGATATCATGCTCGGTCTCCCAAGTCACCTCCTTGACCAGTTGACCTATCCACTGAACCTTCACCAACGCAATGCTCTTCGACCTCAACTTTCAGACCTGTCTGTCCAAAATAGCCACTGTTTCCTCATAATAAGTGATATCATTGTCTAACTGCACTGAGTTAAAATCTAACACATGTGACGGATCACCGTAATACTTCTATAGCATAGAAATATGGAACACCGGGTGATCTCCTGATAAGTTGGGTGGAAATGCAAGTCTATAGGCCACCTCACCCACTCTCACAAGAATCTTAAAAGGACCAATATACTGAGGGCTGGACTTGCCTTTCTTTTCGACCCTCATCACACCATTCATGAGTGAAGCTCTGAGTAGAACCCTATCACCCACTATAAAAGCCACATCACGAGCCCTCCTATCAGCATAACTCTTCTTCCTGGACTGTGTTGTATGAAGCCGATCCTGAATCAACTTCACCTTCTCCAAAGCATCTCGAACCAAATTAGTGCCCAACAACCTAGCCTCCCCAGGCTCAAACCAACCAATCATAGAATGACATTACCTCCCAAAGAAGGCCTCATATGGAGCCATCAAGATGCTTGACTGATAGCTGTTGTTGTAGATGAACTCTGCTAGTGGTAGAAATTGATACCATAAACCCCAGAAATCAATAACACATGCACGTAACATGTCCTCTAAGATCTGAATAATGCACTCAAACTGCCCGTCCGTCTGAGGTTGAAATGTCATACTCAACTCAACCTGCGTGCCCAACGCACACTGCATGAGTCTCCAAAAATGTAATTTGAATTGCGTACCTAGATCCGAGATGATAGACACCTTCACACTATAAAGGCAAACAATCTCACTAAGATACATCCGAGATAGCTTCTCAGAAGAGTAGGCATTCATGATTGTAATGAAGTGTGTAGACTTGGTCAGTTCGCCCACAATGACCCACACAACGTCGAATCTACTCAATGTCCGTGGTAGTCCAATTATAAAATCCATAGTGATATGCTCCCACTTTCACTCCGGAATATCAAGCCTCTGAAGTAAACCACTCAGTCTCTGATGCTCATACTTAACCTGCTGACAGTTCAAACACCGAGCCACATACTCCACAGTTGGGCCTCTCTCTTTGTTTCGATGAAAGCCTCAACGTTCTATTCTATGGGGAATGTTTTTGACTATTTACCTCTCAAGGTTCGGTGCTTGAAGATGAGATCCTTGAAATCATCCCCCCTCTAGTCATAGAGGAAACTTTTCTTAAGAAGAATGCTCTGGTCTGGCAATATCTTTCTTCATCCTTCTCCACCAGTAGTGCTACTTCAAATCATGGTACATCTTCGCGGTGCCCGGATGAATGGAATACCGCAAACTATGGGCCTCCTCAAGAATCAACGCATGCAATCCATCCACATTCAGAAAACAGATCCAACCTACAAGCTCAACTCCCCATCGTCACTAATAGTCACCTCCTTGGCATCACCGTGTTACATCGTGTCGTTAAGGAAAAGCAAGCGGGGATCATCATACTGATGCACCTTGATGCACTCAAATAAAGAAGACTATGAAGCCACGCAAGTAAGAACCCGGCTAGGGTCCAAAACATCTAATCTCACAAATCAGTTGGCCAAAGTCTGAACATCCAAAGCTAACAGGCTCTACCCAACTGGAATAAAAGCAAGACTACCCATGCTCTCAGCCTTCCTATTCAAAGTGTCGACCACCACATTGGCCTTCCCGGGATGATAAAGAATGGTGATATCATAGTCCTTTAGTAGTTCTAACCACCTACATTACCTCAAGTTCAGATCCTTTTGCTTGAATAAATGATGTTGGCTCCTGTGATCCGTGAACACCTCACAAGACACACCGTAGAGATAGCGCCTCCAAATAATTTGTGCGTGGACAAGGTTGCCAACTCTAAATCATGAACTAGGTAGTTTTTCTCATGGGGCTTCAACTGACGTGAAGCATAAGTAATCACTCTACCCTCCTGCATCACCACACACCCAATGCCAATATGTGAAGCATCACAATAGACTAGAGCTAGAGCTATAGTCAATACAGTCTTGAGTTTCTGAAAGCTCTCCTCACGCTCGTCAGACCACCTGAATGGGGCACCCTTTTGAGTCAATCTAGTTAAAAGAGCTACGATGGATGAAAAACCCTCCACAAAATGGCAGTAATACCCAGTGAAGCCTGGAAATTTCTAGATCTCAGTAGTGGTGGAAGGTCGGGGATAACTCTGAACCGCCTCAATCTTCTCCGGATCTACCTTAATCCTCCCACTAAACATCACTGGCCCAAGAATGCCACCAAATCAAGACAAAACTCATACTTGGAGAATTTACAATATAAATTCTTCTCCCTCAAAGTTTGGAGCACGATCCTCAAGTGTTGCTTATAATCCTCGGCTACGAGAATAGACCAATATATCATCAATGAACACGATGATTAAGGAATAAATATAGGGCCGGAACACGCTGTTCATCAAGTGCATAAAGGCTACTGGGGCATTGGCTAGCCCAAAAGACATCACCAAAAACTCATAGTGGCCATAGCAGGTCCTGAAAGCCATCTTCGAAATGTCTGAAGCCCGGATCTTCAACTGATGGTACCACGATATGATCAATCTTCAAGAATACTCTAGCTCCTTGAAGCTGATAAAACAAATCATGAATATGTGATAATGGGTATTTGTTCTTGATAGTCACCTTGTTTAACTGCCTGTAATCGATATACATTCTTATGGAGCCGTCATTTTTCTTCACATATAGAACTGGAGCATCCCAAGGTGAGACACTCGATCTGATGAAACCCTTATCAAGCAGCTCTTGAAGTTGTTCCTTTAATTACTTCAAGTTCACTAGTGTTATGCGATATGGTGGAATAGAGATGGGCTAGGTGCCCGGCATCAAGTCAATACCAAAATCAATATCCCTGTTGGGTGGCATACACGGTAGGTCTGCTGAAAATACTTCTGGAAACTCTCTCACTACTAGAATTGAATCTACAGTAGGAGTATGGGCACTAACATCCCTCATAAAGGCATAGTATGCGAAGCACCCCTTCTCAACCATTCACTGTGCTATCAGGAAAGACACTACCCTACTAGGAACATGATCCAATGAATCCTTCCACTCCAACCTTGGCAACCTCGACATAACCAATGTCATGGTCTTAGCGTGACAATCAAGAATAATTTGATATGGAGACAACCAATCCATGCCCAAAATCACATCAAAATCCACCATGTTGAGTAACGAAAAATCAACCCTAGTCTCATAACCCCCAATAGTGACCAAGTATGAATGATAGACGCGGTCTACCCTAATAGAATACCCAATAGGTATATACACATAAACAAGGGTACTCAAAAAATCACGAGACATATCCAAATATGAAGAAAAGAAAGATGATACATATGAATAAGTGGAACTCAGATCAAATAAAACTGATACATCTATATGACAGACCAGAACAATATATGTGATGACAACATCTTATGCAACAGCCTCAGTCCTACCATGAAAAGCATAACAACGGGCATGACCTCCCCCTCTAGGATGTCCTCTACCCACATGTCCTCCACCCCTAGTTGGCTGTGCAGGTGGAGTAGCAACTGGAGTAGGAACTATAGCCTGTGTACACTGCGGAGATCCACCCCTCTGAAGCCTGGGACAATCTCTCACCATGTGCCTGATATCACCACACTCAAAACAACCTCTCTGCGGGCCTGGCTGCTAGTGCTGAGTTTGAACTGGACGGCTAGAATAACCGCTGTAGGAACCCCATACCGGAGGTGTGAAGGATTATAGCTACCCAAAATGGTTACTCTTAGGTCCTTGACTAGATGGAGAACTATGAGCAACCTGAAGTGCAGACTGAACTGGTTGACTGACAAAGCCTCTGCCATGGCGAGCTGATACTGCAGAGCGGGCATCCCTGAACCCCCCAAATTCTTGAGGCCAATTGGCCTCCCTATCCTCCCTTTCCTGGCCATAAATATGCTCCAAAGAGCGACCTCCAACCCCTACTGAAATAGAGTATCAGTCTCCAACTCCTCTACCATCCAAAATCTAAGGCCATATCCAAGTCCCTCAACAAATCTGCAGACTTTCCCTCTGATAGTGGAAACCAAAGTAGGTGCATGATGAGATAATTCTGTGAACCTCATAGCATACTCGGACACTGCCATAGTCCCCTGGCGCAACTACCCGAACTCGGTGCGCAACACATCCCTGAAGGTTTATTGAATGAACTCCCTCAAAAATAGATTAGTGAATCGAGTTCAAGTAAGTGATGTTGCATCAGCTGTCCTACTCTCTGCATAAGCCTGCCACCACCTATATGCCGACCCCGTTAGCTGAAAGGTAGTAAAGTCGACCCCGCTTACCTCCACTATGCTCATAGTACAAATAATATGGTGGTGTTGATCTAGAAAACCATGTGCATCCCCAGAAACTGAGCCACTGAAAGTAGGAGGAGAATACCTCCTGAACCTCTCTAACCTCTTCTGTTCGTCCTCTTATACCACTGGCGTAGACTCAGGCTAAATCGTGGTCACGGACTGTACCGGCATAGCACTCAGAGCCTGATCAATATGAGCTCGCTGCTTTGGCGTACAGGCGGCAAGAGTCTGAGCTCCTCTCCCAGCTAGAGAAGTAGCTGGTGCAACTGGAATCAATCTCTCTTGATCCAAAGTATCGAGAATGCTTAAAGATTGCTCTATGGTATCCTGAAGTCCAGGGGTAGCAAATAGCTGAACGGAATGTACATATAGATATTTTCACACCTATTCTCTATGGGATTCGACCCCAACCTAGTTGGGTTATTATATTTGATATCAACCACCTTACATCATTTATTTAGGTGGAATTTAAGCATATCAAATTTTGGCACCGTTGCCGGGGAATACGGTTTTGAAATTACTAATTAGTGTGTGCTTTACTTTACTTCTTCTTCTATTCCATCACACTTTGCTTGCTTTGCTTGGTGTCACTAGGTAAACATGGGCAAGCCGGAAGAAGAGAATATTTTTGCGGATATAGATGAGTATATTAAGGATACTAATGCCATTGTCCCTCCAAGAGTTGATGCTGCCACCTTCAAAGTGGAACACACCCTAATCCTAATGCTCAAGGCAAAGGAGTTTTTCCGAAATTTCATAGATGATGATCTGACACAATATCTCAGTAATATTTTGGGTGTGTGTGTGATGTACAAGCATAATCATGTCTCAGATGATGCCCTAAGATTGAGGGTGTTCAAGTACTCTCTAACTGGAGAGGCAAGACAGTGGATCCAAAATCTACCTCCTAATTACATTCATACTTGGCCCGAACTTGTCTGAGCTTTCCTAGCAAAATGGTTTCCGCAAAGCAAGAAGTCCGAGCTCCGGGATAAAATTTTCTTCTTCAAGCAACTACAGGGAGAGCATCTACATGAGGCATGAGATAAATTCAAGCTATACTTGGTGAGGTCGCCGAATCATGGCTTTCCAGATAATATTTTGTTAGAGAAGTTTTACATGGTCTTGGATCATATGAACCAATCGATAGCCAAAAATACAGCGGATGGATCTTTTATGGATAAGACATTTGCATAGGTCACAAAAATCCTTGACAAGATGGCAGAACATAACCAAGCTTAGCACTCGGAAGACACCACATGTGGAGTTGCATATGGTGCTCCTACCTTGACCAACATGATTAAGGAGAACCAAGAAAGAGATCAAGTAATTGCCGGACTTGCCACCAACGTCAATGCGTTGATGAAAATGTTCACTGAAAGCCAAAGAAAAAAGGTGAATGTTGTGGAAGATGTGCAACCCATGTCAAATGAGGATTACGAAGAAGCAAATTATGTCAACAAATCTCAAGGAGGATATCAAAGACAACCCTACCAAGGTTCAGGACAACAAAACCAATGGAGGTCTAACCCGTAAGGGCAAGGCAACCAATAGTGGTGAAATGACCAAGGTAGTTCAAATCAAGGAAATTGGAGTAACAACAACAACAATTTTTTAAATCGGAGTTCAAACCCCTATGTTCCACCAAAGGGGAAATATTCTAACTCTCCGCATTGGAAGGAAAGTTCTTCAAATGTGTCCAAGTTGGAAAACATGCTTGAAAGAGTATTGCAAAATCAAGAGAGATCCGACACATCAATGAAGAATATGACCGAGCTTGTGGGTTCTCATATCGCATCTATTCAAAAGTTGGAGATGCAAATGAGAGATCTCTCAAGAGAACAAAATCCAAAGCAAAAAGGCAAGCTCCCACGTGATACAATTGCAAACCCAGAAGGTAGTGAGAGTGGTCCAACTTCTCATTGTATGGCAATCACAACTCGAAGTGGGAAACTACTTCAAGGAGAGAATGAACAAGTTGTCAGAGTGGAAGATTCTGAACAAGAGGTGGAGGCACAAGTTAAGGTGCCAATTGTTGTTGAAGTTGAAAGACTCCCGAAGAAGGTGAGAACTCAAGAAGTAAACCATGAAGAGGATAAGGAAAAGGTAATAGAGGCACCAAAAACTCTAGCACCAATTCCTAGGCCTCCTCCTCCTTTCTCTCAAAGACTTGCTAGAAAGGTTGATGATAGCAAACTCGAGAAGTTCTATGACATCCTCAAGCAATTATCAGTGACATTCCATTTGTGGAAGCATTTCAAGAGATGTCGGGTTTTGCTAAGTACTTGAAGAACTTGATCGCTAAAAAGAGAACTACCAAGAATGAAGTGGTGAATGTGACTCACCGAATTAGTTTCATCATTGCAACAACCACCATCCAAAAGAAAGAGGACCCGAGAGCTTTCACCATTCCATGCACTATTGGATTGCGTGATTTTGCATGAGCCCTTTATGATAATGGGGCTATCATCAACTTAATGCCCCTTGCTATTTACAAGCAAGCGGGATTAGGTATGCCTATCCCTACAAGTATGAGGTTGCAAATGGCCGACCGTTCAATAAAGCGACCGGTGGGAATTGTTGATGATGTTCTTGTGAAAGTGGGGAGGTTTATCCTCCCTATCGACTTTGTTATCCTCGATTGTGCTATTGATAAAGAAATCCATATCATCTTGGGGAGACCATTCTTTGCTACCAGGAGGGAACTCATGGACTCAAAATGAAATGAGATCAAGTTCCGAGTTAATGACGAAGAAGTTACCTTTCAAGCGAGTAAGGGTATGAAATTGCCACATGCATACGAAAGTATCTCACTCATTGATGTTGTTAATGAGGTAGAGGATGCAGTCGAGGTAAAGATGGAAGAGGAATGCCTTGGTGAGGCATTGGCGGCTATTTTGGTGAATTTTGATAGTGAATACATGGAAGGCTACATGGAATCGGTGAATTCATTGGAAGGGCTCGGGTCCTACATTTATGCACCAAAGAAGCTTTCTCTTGATTTAGAGAATAGAGTCACCCCTCCCGCTAAGCCTTCAATTATCGAGCCGCCACAACTTGAGTTCAAGCCAGTTCCACCGTACTTAAGGTATAAATTTCTTGGCTCTAATGAAACTCTACCTGTAATTGTTTCTTCTTTGTTAAATGATGTACAAGTTGAACACTTATTGAATACCTTGAGGGAACACAGACATACCATTGGGTAGACTATAGCGGATATCCGAGAGATTCTCGCCGGAATTTGTGAGCACAAGATACAGTTGGAGCAAGGGAGCAAACCTAGCGTGGAGCATAAAAGAAGGTTAAATCCTTCCATGCAAGAGGTGGTGAAGAAAGAAATCATAAAATGGTTGGATGTTGGGGTTTTCTACCCTATTGCCGATAGTCCTTGGGTGAGTCCGGTGCAATATGTGCCAAAGAAAGGAGGCATGACCGTGATTCAAAACGACAAAAATGAACTCATCCCAACGAGGACGGTGACCGGGTGGAGAGTTTGCATGGACTACCGGAAGCTTAATAATGCTACTTGCAAAGACCATTTCCCTATGCCTTTTATTGATCAAATGCTTTATCAGCTAGCGGAAAAGTCATTTTATTGCTTCTTGGATGGTTATTCCGGCTACAACCAAATCAACATCGCCTTAGAGGATCAAGAGAAGATGGCATTCATATGTTCGTATAGGACCTTTGCCTTTAGTCGGATGCCGTTTGGGTTATGCAATGCCCCGACTATCTTTCAACGATGCATGATGTCAATGTTGTCGGACATGGTAGAGGAATTCTTAGAGATGTTCATGGATGACTTTTCTGTAGTTGGTGATTCCTTTGAGAATTGCCTTGACAACATTAGGCAAGTGCTCAAAATATATGAGAAAACAAACCTTGTTCTCAATTGGGAAAAATGTCACTTCATGATGGACGAGGGTATTGTTCTTGGCCACACAATTTCCAAGTCAGGCATAGAGGTTGATCGGGCAAAGATCGAGATCATTTCCAAGCTTCCTCCTCCTACTTCGGTAAAAGGCGTTTGGAAATTTTTGGGGCATGCCGGTTTTTACAAGAGATTTATCAAGGACTTCTCAAAAATTGCAAGTCCCATGTACAAGCTCCTTGAAAAGGATGTTAAGTTTGAGTTCCCTTTATTGTCACACCTGATTGGTCTCTTCCATTTGAACTCATGTGTGACGCCAGTGGTGTAGCTATTGGAGCAGTACTTGGTCAACGGCATAACAAAATTCTTCATCCTATCTACTATTAAATCAAGACACTTAATGGCGCACAAATGAATTACACTGTAACTGAGCAAGAACTGCTTGCTATTGTCTATGCTTTTGAAACATTCTGAGCCTATTTGTTGGGATCCAAAGTGATAGTCTACACCAATCATGTTGCTCTCCGCTACCTTATGGCAGAGAAAGATGCTAAACCAAGATTTATTAGATGGGTTCTTTTGTTTCAAGAGTTTGACTTTGAAGTCAAAGATCGGAAAGGAACAGAAAATCAAGTTGCAGATCACTTATCTAGGCTTGAAGAGGCAGGGAGACCAAAAGAAGATCTTGAAATTAATGTTGCCTTCCCAGATGAACACATATTGGCAATGTCTATCACCTTCACTCCTTGGTATGCCGACATCGCTAACTTATTGGTTAGTAACCTTATCCCTGATGGATTGGAAGCTTATCAAAAGAAAAAGTTCTTGTGGGAGTGTAGGAAATACTATTGGGAGGAACCCTTTTTGTTTCGGATTTGCGCCGACAACATCATTCGGCGAAGTGTTCCGGAAGATGAGGTAATTCAAATTCTCAAAGCATGTCATGACTCCCCGATTGGGGGTCACCATAGTGGAAATCATATTGCGGCAAAGGTGCTTGAATGTGGCTATTCTTGGACATCGATCTACCAAGATAAAAACCAAATGGTCAAGGCATGTGATCAATGTCAGAGACAAGGGTCAATTTCTAGAAGGCACGAGATGCCTATGAACTTTGTGATGGAGGTCGAGATATTTGATGTGTGGGGGATAGATTTCATGGGTCCCTTCGTAAGGTCTTACGGCATGACATATATCTTGGTGGCAGTAGATTATGTCTCCAAATGGGTCGAGGCAATTGCCTTGCCGAACAATGAGGCAAGGAGTGTAACCACCTTCTTGAAGAAGAACATATTTACTCGGTTTGGAACCCCAAGGGCCATCCTTAGTGATGGTGGTTCTCACTTTTGCAACAAAGCTTTTGCCGGGTTGCTCGACAAATATGGAGTTAAGCACGAGGTGGCCACCCCTTATCATCCTCAGTCGAGCGGTCAAGTTGAAGTCTTCAACCGGGAGATCAAAAATATTCTAGCAAAAACTGTTAATGCAAACAGGACCGACTGGTCAAAGAAGCTAGATGATGCATTATGGGCGTATCGAACACCATTTAAGTCTCCCATTGGCACCTCACCATACCAGTTGGTTTTTAGTAAGGCGTGTCACTTGCCAGTGGAGCTTGAACATAAAGCTATGTAGGTATTGAAAAAGTTAAATCTTGACTGGGTCGAAGCTGATAATCTAAGGTGACACAACTCAACGAGATGGAAGAATTTCGTTTTCATGCCTATGAGAATGCAGCCATGTATAAAGAAAGAATGAAGTTTGTTCATGACAAGAAGATTTTGAAGCGGGAATTCAAATCGGGTGACTTGGTCTTACTCTTTAACTCAAGACTGAAGTTCTTTCCGGGAAAACTCAAATCCAAATGGTCTGGCCCGTTCAAAGTTGTGAATGTATCTTCCTATGGCGCTATTGAATTGGAATCCGAGGACGGGACTCGAACCTTCAAAGTAAGTGGCCAAAGAGTCAAGCATTACCTCGGAACCATTGGAGAAAGACAACCGGTAGAACAATTCTCACACAAGTATCGTCCTACACCAACTCCCACCACTGATTAGCCAAAATGGGGGCAACATTGTCGTGCCGCGACGTTAAATCAAGCACTTCTTGGGAGGCAACCCATGTGTTGATAACATTTTTTGGTTGTATTTTAATTTCGGTAGGTTTATTTGTAAGTGTTGAACAGTTTGACGTGTGTGTTAGAATGTAGGTTACCCAAAATACAAAGAAGTAGGATGCAAGGGCAGAGGAAAATAAAGGAAAGCAAGCCGAGCTTCAGATGTGTTATGCGGCAACATATACGGCCGCATAAAGGATTTGCGGATCGTATAATGGTCGCAGACACAAGCAGAACAACATGCAAACTGGGCCTTCAAACATGCGGTGAGAATTCACTTTCCGCGGCCCGCATAATGATTCTGCGACCGCAGAATAGGTCGCAAATCTATTGTGTACCACTCAGTTACTAACCCATCGCACAACAAATATGTGGTCGCATTATATGTTATGCGATGCCCGTTTTCACCGCAAAACTCTCAGGTATTAAGCCCTAAGTCTCTCTCTCATTTCTGTCTATTATTTATGCTCCCACACACACATGCACGAAGTATAACACAAAAGAAAAGAAAGAAAAGACCAAAAATACTGAGAAAAACAAAAACAAAAAAGAAATGAAACAAAAAAAAGGCCTACCTTGCTCATGATTCACACTGTAATTCTCGATCTTCTGATATCATGTATGCTCATTTCCATCCCTTCTCTTGCTTAGTCAATTTGAAGAGTGCCCTGTACTTTTACTTTCCATGTACCCTCCTCTTTCTCCCCAACTCCTTATTATGGGTAATAGTTTGTGAGTACTTGTATTGAAAATCAACGCTGGGGGAAAATAGATGTTGTGGGTAAATCAAAATTTGGGGGTTCACATTGGGGGTATGAATAGAGAAAATGGGTTGGAAATTTGTGAAATTTTGCATAAGATATCGTCTTGATGTTAAGTGTGTGCTTTTGCATTTGATACTGAGTGTGAATTTGGTGCTTGTGCATTTGCATGTGAGAACATTTTTGAATAGGGACGATGATCTTTGCGGTCCACATAACTGGTTTGCAGTCCGCAGAGTCATTGCATTCTGTAAGTTTGAGAGTCGTCTGAGAGCCAATATGCGGTTGATTTTGCGGTCGTAGAACAGGTTTGTGGACCGCACAATGGTCGCAGATAGAGGCAGAAAAAAGGCTAAATCTAAAGAACAAAATGCGACCGATCTGCGGTCGCACAGTTGTTCTGTGACCACTTCTGCGGACTGCATAATTTGTTTTATTTCTAAGGTTGTAATATGCATTATGGTTTGCGGCTCACAGAGTTGTTCTACGATCGCATAACTGGTCGTAGAACATTCTTTGTTTTTCATTTCTTTTCCATATGCTACCCGTGCCATATCATGTACTCACTACTTGTTAATTGACAAGAATGGCACCAAAGAAAGCTCTAGCATCGCGATAACCCACCACTCGAGGAAAGAGATGGGCTGCTTCTATAAGTCCATAATCACAGCAATCCCAATGCAAATGGCCTGACACATCCAGAAATTTATCTGAGCATTCCTCCCAGTCTGAAGAGGACGAGGCACAAATTTACCTTGTGCCACCAGTTGACCTCCATGCCGAAGCACGCCGAAAGAGTGGTGAGGATCTCAGGTTTGGGATCTCCGGCTCTTGGACTCTGTACAGAGAAGGCCTGTCAAAAAGAAAGATCCTTGAAGAAAAGCAGCTAGGCTTGAACGGCTTAAAAGATCACTAGCCCTATGTTGTAGAAAACATCAAAAATAGGGGATGGGAGTTCTTCACCCAGGTTCTGGGGGAATGCAACGAGACGCTTGTTAGGGAATTGTATGCTGCATCCAGGAACACAGAACAAAAGAGAAACCGTAGATTCTTGGACTCTGTCTTAGTCTGAGGAGTTGAAATACTCTGTGATTCCTCATCAATCAATGATATATATTTCGACGAATGGGAGCCAGGCACGGCAGAATTTGACGCAAAGATTGCAAACAAGGAGTCCGAGCGTGCTTAGGTAGCCTCTGTGATAGCCAAGGGAACTCCACCCTGGATTGCACCGTGCCAAAGGATTCACAAGAGGGATCTTACCCAAGAAGGCCGGTATTGGCTAAGTTTTGTCTGTTCTCGTACAATGCCTTCCAGAAATGAAACCGACATAAGTATCGAGAAGGCAATCCTCATTGCTTGCATCATGTCGGGTATCAAGATTGACGTGGGAGAGTTTATATTCTGTGAGATTGGGATTCGGGCAAACCATAAGGAAATCTCGCTCCCTTTTCCATGCTTAATCCATGATTTGTTTAAAGCTGGGGCAGATCCTCCTTTCCCCAAACATGACTGCATAGAAAACGCTGTTCAGGACATTTACATCACTCGGATCAATGATGCTGCGGATAAAGTGGTCGAAGATCCACCAGAGCAATCACTCACTCCCCCTCCAGCCTTAGCAGCACCTCCTGCCTCATCAGTTTCAGACAATTCTTCCATACCAGCCACTTCCACATCCACTCCCAGACCAGCCACTACGACACCACCTATCTCATTGCCTGCACTCTCCAAGCTTGGTCTACTGGCACAACATGCAAATGCCAAAGTAGACGAATTGACAAAAGAACTTCCATCTCTCATCCGGCAAGCATTGGCCCCGATCCAAACCTCAGTAAGTGATCTTCAAAAACAATATCTATCATATGAGGATCGACTCAAGCACTTTGAAGTACGCCCTGAGAGGGTTGAGCGAGGTGGAGCTGGGGACATGCCTCAACTCAAAAAGGGTGTAGCTGAGCTCAAGTCAGAGTTGCATAAGATGCAGACACTGGAGTTTGATTTGACCTCCCTTCTTCCAGTGGAAGGGGAGGATGGCACTCGCCCCTCCCACATACCAAGCCTTGACCTGGATTTCACAAACCTCATGTCAACTGAGGTGGCCCATGGTACTGAGATCTCATAAGCTCCGAGCTCTGTTGCACACACTGATGATCATTCAGCTGAGGAATCTAGAGTCTGATGAAGCAACTGATGAGGAGGGGATACTTGAGGAGGGTGATGATCAGAGGGAAAACAGAGGCAAACAGGTTGTTGTTTCTACAGATGAACTGGGTGAGGATGAGGCAGATGTGCAGATAGCCATTGCACAATCCCTTGCAGATATGGTCGTCAAATCTACTACCACGACCACACAGCCATCATCGGGTGAGGCTAGCAACTCCCAGGTCCAAGACCCAACTCCGCAACTGGCGGAGCTTCCTACTTTAATCTAGGACACCACTATCCAGTCAGAGGTTCCACTCACTACCTCCACAGTGTCAGCTCCCGAGCCCACGGCCGCCTCGGATGTTCCAACCCATCCATGCACCTAGTGCGCCCCAGGAAGCCCCTAAACTTTGCTCTTACTACCTCAATGCATTAGGGACAATGCATGATCTTCGATTGGGGGTGGGGTAGTCAATGTTTTGCAACTTGGATATAAACTCTTAATCTTAATAGGGTAGATTTCTATATAGCAATGAATTCCCCTTGGTTTTTCTTTGCCGGGTTCTTTTCCAAGGGTGTACTAGTAGAATCATGGCGGTAGCATAAAACATTTTGACTTGTTTAGTGTTTTTGTTCTAGCTTCAAGCATGTGATAAGTTGCTTTTGAATAAATTGCACCCTTCAAATTTTGTAAATAAACAGTTAGTCATTCTTGTGAAATCAAGGCTCGCTCTTTGACTCTGTGCTTACCTAGAATCTCAAATATCAATTGATGAAGCTTTAAGTTGCCTTGTATTCACTTGAGGGCTGAAATTATGCCGATTCGAGCAGTTCATGTGTCATGAGTGGGTGAGAATTTGTATAAATAATACATGTGCTCAACTTGTAATGTCTAGAACCTGCCCGGTTGATTTCTTAATGCAAATCGCAGGTTGATGATTGGGTGTTGAAATGATCTTAGGCTCTCTTTGTGATTACTGAATAATTTTTGACCAAATTGACCTCCCTGTTGCATTTATTATCCTAGTTATCCTCCGTTGAGCCTTTAACCTTTTATTTGGCTACTACATTACAAACATTTACCCTTTTGCGAAATAATTCTCTCTTTTAAACTCGTCCCTCCTTGAATGATTAAGAATGAGGCTAAAAGCCTAAGTTGGGGGTGTTGGTGTTAATTGGAAATTGGTAAGGTTGTACATTGTGTGTAGAAGCAAATATCTCAAAGTTGTTTATATGAAAATATTCAAGCTCCAAAAGAAAAACAAAAGAAAACATCTGTATAAAAAAAATGTGTGTGGAGTCTTGTGAAAACTGAAGAGATACTTTAAGGTGGTTCTTTGTCGGTAACTAGAGGTCGATAAGGGCTATGTGGTTTAAAAAGAAGCAAAGTGTATGTAGCGTTCAAGGAGGGTAAAATCACTGTATTTCCAAATATTCGTCCAACCCGTCCCGAAGCCTACTCTGCAACCCTTAAAAAGTCCTTTATGATCTGTAACCAATTATTCCTGAGATAGCAATGAGTTAAAATAAGGGCAAGCATATAGACTGATACTTGTAGCACTTAGCCTTCTTTCTGAGTGCAAGAGTGTTTGATTGTATCCCCTGTACATATTTGTTGAGTTGGGGATTTTCTTTGATGTGAGCACGCATGAATTTCAAGATTTAGCAGAAGTTAGGCTTCTTGAAGTAGGATACAAATGCATATCTAGCTGTGGGTAGCACTCTGTTATTGATCTTGAGGCTCGAAGCTTACAAACTGATTATTCGAACTGTTCAATGATCTTTGTCTTCAAATAAGGGTGAATAAAAGAAGTTACATGCTTGTTAGCTAACAATCAACACCATCCATAGTCATTGCTGCTTTGTGATCAGTTGGAAATAGATTAGTATTTGGTAGGTTGACTTTGTTTTAGTTGCTTGAGGGCAAGCAAGAGTCTAAGTTGGGGGTGTTGATGTGTCGTAGAATTGCGGCGCTTTTGATACTAATTCATAGACTTTAGCTCGTCTTTGAAAGAATTATAAATCATTTCTTATGTAGTTTTGGTGTTTTGCAGAAAACCAGACTTGAAGATCCAAGAACATGAAAAAGATGACAAAAACCCATAGAAGTGCAGAAATGTTGCAGGTCTGCGACCGCAAAAGGGATGTGCGGGCCGCAGACCAACCGCAGAGTGAAGCAGACCATCCCAGTTCTAAGAGTAGATTCTGCGATCTATTGTGCGGTTGCATAACTCTTGTGCGGACCACATAGTGATCGCACAAATGCAAAAAGCATTTATGTAAAAATGACTTTGCGGTACGATATGCGATCGCGAAATAAATATGCAGACCGCATAACAGAAATGCGATAGAAAACTGGAGAACTGGGTAATCAACTTTGCGAAGGAAATGAAGATATGCGGACCGCAAAAGCATTCTGCGACCCATTCTGCGGTCACAGACTTGATCTGCAGGGTCATGTTTGTCACGTTTTGACCACAACTTTTAGCCCATTATAAATAGAATAACTAGGATTTTTGTGGGATATCTTGTCTGAAAAAGAGGCTACACTTAGAGAATTGAATATACCATTATTTTGGAAGCTTTTGGAGAGAGAATCTTGTCATCTTTGTAAGCTTTATGACTTTATTTATTGCTTTGTTCTTGGATTCTAATATGAGTAGCTAGTTTTAAATACTAAGGTTGTGGACCCTAAATGGGTGTAAATGTTAATGGGTGTTTACCATTGAATATATATATAATGGTTGGTTAGTATCTATTCATTTCTCATGCTTTATTTATTGTTGATGGTTGAAAACATTGACTAATGCCATTTTACTCTATCTTTACTTGGAAAAGTGAGTAGTTTGGTAGAATTGAATAGCAAAAACTCAAGGCTTTAAACCTTGTTTAATAGAATCGCTTAGGAATAAGTGGGTTCTATTTGGCATATATTGGTTGTTCTTAATTGTAACTCTTTTATATTTGGAAAAATCATAAAGAGAAAATACTACCTAATTATTGGGAAATATTGGGTAGTCATTTAGGAACCATTTGCATATAAAATTATCTTCTATTAGAAATATATCATATTAACACCGATAGCATTACATTCTATTGACGAGGACACAACCATGGTTTCCTAAATTAAATTAATTACATTCTCATACAAAATAGTTTTCTTGATAATTCACAAATACATCACTCTCTTTTTAAACTAACGGAGTAGGATTATCATTGAAGTCAAGTTTCACACTACTCAAGTAACCTTTTCACACCTATGCCCTGTGGGATTCGACCCCAAAGTAGTTGGATTATTATATTTTACATCGACCGCCTTACACAATTTATTTAGGTGTATCAGTATTTCAATTACCATAACCTCAATCTGAACCCGATATCATCAAAGTCAACCCCCGGTCAAACTTATGAAAGTTCCAAAACTATAAATTTTAACTTTTACCAAATAGTGCCTAAACTTTCTAGAAATATTTAAATGCAAATCCGGGCATACGCCCAAGTCCAAAATCACCGTCTGGATCTAACAGAACCATCAAAACTCCGATCCGAGGTCAAATACTCAAAAGTCAAACTTGGTCAATTCTTCCAACTTAAAGCTTTCTAGTTGAAAATTATTCTTTCAAACTAATCCCGAATCACTTGGAAATCAAAATTGATGATTCACATAAGTCATAAAACATCATACGGAGCTACTCAAGACTTCAAATAGCTGAACGGAATGCAAATGCTCAAAACGACCAGCTGGGTCGTTACAATTAGAATCACTTACCCAAGGTTTGTAGATGAAAATCTCCTCTCCAAATCGCCTCCTACAGAGTCTAGGGTTCAAAAATGAGAGAATAAGTTCAAAAATCCCGTCTCCCAACCCCTTAACCAACTGCAGATATCGCAATTGCGACACAGGGTTTGCATTTGCGAACCCTCGCAATTGTGGACCAGGGATGACATTTGCGAACCTTGATAGGCTTGTACATCATCGTATTTGCGAGAAAGACTTCACAATTGCAAAGCTGGAAACATCGCAAAAGCGAACAAATGTTCGCAATTGCGAACTCTGCCCAGATTCTGCTTCCTTCGCAAATGCGAAGGGGAGGTCGCATTTGCGACATCATCCCCCTTACTATCATCTTCGCACTTGCGAGCCTGGTGTTCGCAATTGTGACACCAGAGCACCAGACACCAAAGTTTTGCAATTTCAGACCAAAACTCTCCAGAACATGTCTGAAACTTATCCGAGCCCTCAGGGCTCCAAACCAAACATTCACATAAGTCTAAAAATATCATATGAACTTGCTCGCATGATACAAAACACAAAAATAACATCTAAATCTATGAATTGAACTCTAAAACGCATGAATTTCAAATAAATATTCAAGAACTTCTAAAATTACAACGAAACACCTGAATACTATCAAATCAACTCCAAAGAACACCAAATTTTGTAGACAAGTTCTAAATACCATAACAAATCAATTCCAAGTCCCAAAATCAAATTCCGAGCTCGATAGCTAAAAATCAACCTACGGTCAAACTTTTCAACTTTAAATTGCCAAATTTTGGCAAATCAACATAAATCAACCTACGGACTTCCAAAATCAATTCCGGGCATACGCCCAAGTTTGAAAGCACGATATAAAGATATCGAAGACATAAAAATACAATTCCGGGGTCATTTTCACAAAAGTCATAATTTGGTCAATATTTTCTAATTTAAATTTTTAAGTCAAGAATCAAGGGTCCCAATCAACCCGAAAGCTTCCCGGAACAAAAATAATCAACCCCGCAAGTCATAAAATCATAAAAACACGTGTGCCAAGCAATAAAAGGGGGTAACGGGGCTCAATTACATAAAACGACCGATTAGGTAGATCTAGTCCTATTTATCAGTGTGAGTTTTCCTAACTTGTTTCATGTATGGGTGTGTTTTGTGATTCTTGTACTCTATTTGTGTGTTCATCTTGTTGAGAGATTCTATAGTGGTAGCCCATTTCTATCATTTTGGTTGTTCACTATTGGGATTTATGAGACTAGGATAAATTTTCTATTACTTAATACGGTAGGTTTTGATATAATTTCTGGATGGCTTGGCCATGATTTGTGATTCAGGTGCCTTACAAGTATGGGAGTGAGTGAAAGATTTTTGGTTGGTGTGTTGTGTATTCTACTTATAATTCAGAGCTAAGGATGGGATCCTCGTGTTTTTGTGTGGGTCGGTATGTTTGGACCGGGCTACGTGCATGGTGGAGTTATGTTAGGATGAGATCCTTTGTGATTAGTTCATATGTTTTGTTTCTCACTTTGGAATGGATTCATAGTATGGTATTGATAGGGAGTTGTGCCTGTCAAATTTGTTGGGTAGCTCTCACATGTGTATTTCCCTCCATCTTCGGTTGTATTCGAATTGTGCTGGTTCGGTACAGATTGCATTATATGTTACTAGGAGGTGTGGAGTGTGACTTGTTGATTGGGTGAGTAGTTATGAGATCTACATGTTTCTTACATCATTCGTAGTGTTGGAAAGGTTTGGAACAAGGTTCTAGTTGATATAAGTTTATATATCAGTAACGGGTTTGATGATGGGCAGCTACTATGGTCGGAGGTGTTACTACGGGCATATGGGCGATGTGTTATGTCATGTGGTTATACCTTGTGGATGTATGCATGAGCTGTTGCAGCTAGTTAAGGATTATACATTGTGTTTATGTGAGCATAGTGCCCTTGGTGGATGTGGAAATTTGATTCTATGGCTTATCGGCATGAGTCGAAGGAATAATCTTTGGTTGAGATGATGTTTCCAGGCTTATGTGGTTTGAGGTGACGTGAGATAGCTCGTGTTTATGTGTATGGTGAGTTTATATAGTGATTTCATGGCTTGGGAACAACTCTTGACACGTTCGAGAACGAACGTTTGTTTAAGAAGGGGAGAATGTAACGACTCGAGCGGTTGTTTTGACCTTTAGCGTTTTGTTTAGTGGTTTGAAGTCTTAAGTGGCTTCATATTATGTATTATGACTTGCGCGTATGGTCGGCTTTGATTTTCAGATGTTTTGGGTTTGATTTGAATGAGCAATTCTCATTTTAGAAGCTTAAGATGGAAATGTTGATCGAATTTGACTTTTGTGAAAATGACTCTAGAACGGTATTTTGATGACTTCGGTAGATCCATATCGTGATTTTGGACTAGAGAAATTTCCCATAATTGTATTCGGAGGTCCCTAGATTGATTTGACTTGTTTTGTTGAAAGTTGGCAACTTTAAGGTTTAGAAATTTCTCAAATTTGACCATGGTTTGACTTTATGGATATTGGGTTCAAATTTTGGTTTTGGGGCTTGGAATAGGTCTGTTATGCTATTTGGAACTTGTCTACAAAGTTTCGCGTCATTCCGAGTTGATTTGATAGGAATCAGACGTATGGTTGTGTGTTTAGAAGTTATTGAGTTTCAATATAAAATTCCATGCATTTTGAAGTCCAATTCGTGATTCTAGATATTATTTTATTGTTTTGATCATGTGAGTGAGTTTGTATCATATTTTTATACTTGTGTTGATGTTTGGTGTGAAGCCCCGAGGGCTCGGGTGAATTTCGAACACGTTCCGAAGAGTTTTGTGGAAGGTTCAGATTTGCGGGTGTTTCTGATCTTGCATTTGCGAGATAAGGGCCGCATTTGTGACTATCGCTATTGCGAATAAGTTGCCGCATTAGCAAAGAAGTTGGGGACTGGCAGGTTTCACATTTGCAAAGCCAGCCTCGCAAATGCTATGGTGGCCTGGGATGTGGGGAGGTCGCTTTTGCCACCAAGTGGTCGCTTTTGCGAAAGGCCATTGTTTGCATTTGCGACATGTTTTGTCGCATTTGCGAAGTGTGCAGAACTGTTCAAGCTTTGCTTTTGTGAAGTAATCTCCGCTTTTGCGAGGGTTCACATTTGCGAACCCAAGGTCGCAAATGCGACATCTGCACCTGGTTATATGTTTTGTATTTCGGGACTTGGTCTCATTTTATCACTTTTGGATCCCTAGACTCAGTAGGAGACGATTGTGAGGAGGGATTTTCACACACAACTATTGGGTAAGTGATTTTGATTAATTTTCAATTATATTACGTGTTTATATATGTGATTTAACATCTAAATCATGGGATTTGAAGGGAAATCTTGGAGATTTTTTTTTTATGTTTTAAAAATAAAAATTTGGGATTTGAGAGTTGAATTGGACTCGAATTGTGAAATAAAACACATATATGGACTCGTGGGGTTATGGAAGATCTACCCTTGGACCCGTGTTTTGACTGAACGGGCATGAGGTTGATTTTTGTTGACTTTTGGATAATTGTGTAAAGATTTTGACTTTATCCATTGTAATTGATTTCTCTTGCATTACTTGATGTTATTAAGTCGATTTTGGTTAGATTTTATCCGAGCAGAGGTTAAATTTAGAGGGACGACTTTTTTAGAGTATTGATTGAGGGCTTTTGAGGTAAGTATCTTGCCTAACTTTGTGTGGGGGAAATACCCCTTAGGATTTGGGTTGATTGTATTATTTGAATTATGTGGAAGACGTGTACGCGAGGTGATGAGTGTGTACATGGGCTTATGTGTGGTATTTTACCGGTTAAACTCCTAGGCTTCTTTCATGCATTAATTGAAGTTGTCATTTCATAGTATATCTCCCATGTTAAGTTTACACTTACATGCTTTATTTTAAGTGTTAGCACATGTTCTATCTTTTATTTATCAAGTTTACTCTTATATGCTTAGTTGAAGTTGTTACCTCTTTTATTGTTGAATTATTCTTATTTAAAGTTGCTATTACACGATATCCCTTTGTTGTCGAGTTATACTCGTGCATTTAGATGTAGTTGATATTCCATGCCATCTATTTCATTGTTATCTTATGTTATACACTAGAATTTGAAGTTGTCATTTCATGGGAATACCTTCACTATTGAGTATATTCTTAAATAATTAATTGAAGTTGAAGTTATTGAGAGTTATTAACCTATTTAATTGAAGTTGTTGTTTAATGGAGTATCTTTCATTGTTGAGTTATTTTCCCATTTCACTTTGTTTCTATTGAGATTTTTGTTCACATCGCGGTATAGCCATGGGCTATGTGTTGTGGTGATATTGGTATTGTTATTTTGGGAAAGGTTGTGGCTTATGGGCACTTGTGGTACAAATGATATGTCGTGTTATTGTGATGTTAGCACATGCTGATTTATTATGTGGATTGATTGCTGCTAAGCGGAGCATAAGGATGGCATCTCACTGTTGTTGATTGTGCAGAGTGATACAGGTGGCTATTGTGTCATTATCTGGGCGGAGTGATACTGCCCCCCTTTGCTTGGAAACATGAAGAGTTTTCAGGCAAAGACTAAGTGAGTCATGTGACTAATTTTTGACCAAACCATTATTCAAAAGGAAAAGAAATAAAAGATAAGGTGCAACCGAGTCCTAGTTTTGGACAGCCTACATATCCCGGGTTATAGGGGAATCAGGTCGCGTGTAGTTCAAGGAGAATGGTGGAATGATGAGTTGAGGAGTCAGGTGAGGTTCTGTCGAGGCTCCGGTCCGTTGTCCTGCTATTATATCAAAATAAAAAAGAAACTAAACAAGTCTATCAGTTATGAGTTACAAGATTCCTATCTATGAGTCTTCTGAAACTTGATCTTGAGTCTTGACTGATTCTTCATGCAGACTCTGATCTAAACCTTGATGCTCACTAGCTGTGGGTTCTAGTTTATTGTTCTATAGCTTCTTCTAATCAAAATAGGACTCTAATGCTCGTGGCTTCAGTTATGTCTTGAGCATTCCACATCTTTTCAAATGCTTTTCCATTTTGGATTCACTTATTTTTTCTTTTCTTTTATTTTGAATTGAGACTACTTCTTTTGGTCATCTCAAACCTTGTACCTTGAGGTAAAACCCACTCAGACACCAAAACAAACAAACGAACGAAATTTTTCTGCCCCAGTTTGCACTGGAAAAATTTCGTGAGTTATTGTAACAAAATTCTAATCTACTTCTTTATTGAAAGCAATAAAAGGTTGGGAGTGGTGTACCCCGAAAAAGTCGTGTTTTTTTTTGGATGGTGTTCCTTTATTGTCAAAAGTATGTCTCAACTAAGGATTGGTGTACCTTATGTTAGGAAAATGTAGCCAGGGAATGGGATACCCTATATTGGTAAATATATCAGGGAGTGGTGTACCCTGCATTTAAGATCAAATCAACTAGGGAGTGAATATTCTATGTTGGAAAGGAGACTAGGGAGTGGAGATCCTATGTCGAAAATAAAATCAACTAGGGAGTGGAGACCCTATGTTGGAAAAGAAGATTAGGGAGTGGAGATGCTATGTCTAAAATAAAAATCAACTAGGGAGTGGATACCCTATGTTGGAAAGGAGACCAGGGAGTGGAAACCCTATGTCTAAAATAACATCAACTAGGGAGTGGAGACCCTATGTTGGAATGGAGACTAGGGAGTGGATACCCTATGTTGGAAAGGAGACCAGGGAGTGGAAACCCTATGTCTAAAATAACATCAACTAGGGAGTGGAGACCCTCATCAACTAGGGAGTGGAGACCCTCATCAACTAGGGAGTGGAGACCCTATGTTGGAATGGAGACTAGGGAGTGGATACCCTATATCT
>AWOL01S0053342.1:2470-13150 GCA_000715115.1 Nicotiana otophora
CAGTATATATTGAACGTGCTTAAATATATCATTATAATTCAATTCAAAATACATTTTAATACAGAATACAATTATGTACATGACTAAATATATTATTGTTATGTTTTCTGATACCTTAAAAAATGATGTATATATGTATGTATATGTATAACATGACATGTATATGTACTGTAAGTGGTTAAATACATTGTTATAATTCAATTCAAAATACATTTGAACACAGAGTACAACTATGTACATGATTACACAAATACAAAAATACAACAAAATACATACAGGACACGTGTATATATTGTAAGTGGTCCCTGTACATTTAGTGTATTTAATCAAAGTATTTACTAAACTTCAAAAATAGATAAATACAACTAAATATGAATACATTGATTATTGAAAGATCTAAAAAAGTTCATGTATTAAGCATAACTAAAATATTGTTAATACAACTACATTTGATTACATTATTTTCATCACTTCTAAAAAAACAGTAAAGTTAAAATGGATTCTTGAATCATGAGAATTTGAATACAGAAGTATATATAAAAAATGAATGTATTCATAATAAGAGTTGCAGTAAGACAAAAACACATTCATGTATTTCTAAACAAAAAGGATGCATAAAACCATGATCAATTCAGTAATAAGCTGAAAATACAATCCATAAAACAAAAAATTATTCTATAACTATCTTCACAGAAGTATCCGATTCTGTGATTTTCCTAACAATCTTTGTTGGTGCTTCATTGTCGCTTATTGCATCAGCGTCTAACTTCCGCAGAGCATAGTCCCAAAGGAGTGCATATATCTTAGCCGGAGTAAATTAGGATCAAAGAATGTTTGTGAAACCAATATACAAATGCTCAAATACATTTTGCATGTGTTGCGACATACAACCCATAATACCTGAAAAAAGTAGATTGACAACAGTTAAATATAATGTGTATATATATATATATATATATATATATATAAGAATAAAAAAAAAGATTGAATGCATACATGCCCCCAGATCTTTGTTGTGGCACATTTGAAGCAAACACAAAATCAAAAGTGTCAGTTTGTGTCTTGTCATTGTATGTTGGTTCCCATGACCAATCTATGCCTTGCTTGTCTTTGTAAAAATCGCTAATCAATAGGAGTCAAGCTTACCAAGCTTGAAAATACAGAAAAATACAATTAGGTTGGTATTTTACTTTAATTATTTTTAATGTAGGTTGTTTATGCGTTCAAATACACATAAATACATGTATATATTAAATACATTATTTTCATTGTATACAAATTACGGTACATACAAAACAGTGAATACATGAATACAGAACTCAGTCATGGATACAGCGTACACTGATTATGACAAAAAAATAACCTTGAGTTATGGCAATAATGATAGAACTGTTGGTGTATTTAAAATTGTTGTTGTATGAACTCAAATAACAAATTTCGTTAAATAACCTTGCGGTGGACGAGCAAAGCACGTAGTCTTGTTAAATTAGACTGGATAGAAGCTTCCTTAGCTTATGCTAGTAGGTGTACAACAACTGCATTCCCTTGCCTTAAGTTATGCTTGACCGGCGGGACCTTCAGTTAGAGCATTAACAACCTGCATTTATTAATAACATCATTACAAGTTTCATTACTGTCTTGTAATGTTCTAATCATTTCTGTTGAATCGGTTTCTAGCTTCAAAGTGCAGGCAGTCCTCAAGTATTGCCGGAGAGCTAGCTATTTTTGTTCAAAGATTTCTCATCTTGACTTTGTTTCATAAGGTCATTGCGTATTTTTGTTCGTCTTTCGACTTTCATGGTTGCTGATGAACCTGCAAATACAGGTTCCTCTTGAGTGATTCGCAAATTGAAAGATGGCCTCATCAAATTTGAGTGCTTTAATGGATATACCTCGTGTAATCCTCTTCGGAGTTGTTGAATCACCTATTGAAGACGATATTTGAAGTTTTCTACCGAAAACCTAACAATGGTGAAAATTTTAAAAAAAAAGAGTGAAGAGAAAAAGAAAAGGAGTGAACCAGCTAAAAACTATAACACTTACCACGGAATTTTGGAACAAAAACATTGAATGTGAGAGAGAATCGTGCTTCAATGATCAGCACAATCTTGTTGTGTGTGAGAGAGATGGTGGAGAGAGAAATTTTGAGAGAGAATGTGAGAGAGAAAAGTTGATTGTGGAAACTTTGAGAGAGAGTAGCTAAAAGAAAGGGAGAGAAAAAATATATATAAATAGCGTGTTTAACGCCTTAATAATAGTGTATAATATTTTAAAAATAAAAGATAGCTATAAAAAATAATATTTTTAAAACTGTTTTGATTTATAATAAATAGACAGTATAACTTTACTATATTTTGTAAAATTTCTTTTTATATGGACGGAGTAAATATTTATTTTGAATCCCATTACTGTTTCAGTCAAATCAACAACTTTGAAGTTCTCAAAACAAATAGTAAAAAGCTACTTGAAGATCAAACTTTATCAAGGTGGCAAATTCTGAAATATACAGTGATCGAGCTTCAAGAAAAGTTAAGTTGTAACAAAAGAAAAATAGAAGTTAATAAATACGACAAAAAGTTAATCAAATAACTACATTGACTCAATTTTCTATTACGTTTCACGTCGTTATGGTGATGTTATTCAACATGAAATCGGTCAGTTATTTTCCACTTTCACCAATAATGATCTTTAACTTGAACTTTAAGAAGAATTTTATGTGGATTTATAAAAATGATTTCATTTGTAGTTATTAGTCGACTAAATGGGAAGATCAGAAGACGACGCTGTCGGCTCAACTAATGCAATAAAAGTTTGAATTTACTTTGAATTCATGCACCAAGAGAAAACATAGGTCCTAGGTAGTACAATGATGAGAATCTACTAACGTGCTCTCCACACACTATAATTTCATAATTAAAAAATTAACATCCTTAACTTGTATGCACTCGTCATCGATCGATGTTAATTTTTTTTTTTGTCTTTTTCTTGTTGTTGTTTTTTCCCCTATTTTTTTCCTTATGGTATAATGAAAGATTGCAAACCTTAAAAATTACAACAAGGTTTGTCAACGCAATATATAAGGTTGATTTGTCAATATTTCAAGTTTCTTGAGGTCAATCTTCAGTATTATGTACTTGAACTCTTTTGCTTTATGTGGGTAATGTCGAGGTGGGTAATGTCGAGGTTCTTTATACTCCTTGTTATTTTGTTAATTGCTTGTTTATAATCTCCTTGTAATTGATTGAAATGGAGGTTAAATATTGTGCTATTAATTCTCTTTGTAATTCCTTCTGACCGAAAATAAATATTTTGGCTTCACACATCTACTATTCTTTGGAATAAATAAATAGATTTCAAATTGATATAATAAATAAAAATATGAGTTTTTTACACGCTTGTTCTTTTTTAACTATTATTTTAAAAAATAGCATCATTTATTGTTTATTTCATAAAAAGCATTTATTTTTTCATTATTAACATATTATAAAAATTAAGTTCAACATTTAATAAGTTAACTAACTCACTAATCACTGGAAGTACTTTTTTTGTCTATCTCCATTCTCTCTCTTTCCAACATTCATCATCTTTACTCCAATTTTTGAAAATCTGATGCATATATGAATGCCACCTAAATTCAAGATGTATTGATTTATACGTCTTTTATACTTTGTATATCAAGTATCACTTTAATTCAAAATGTATTTTTATGTATATAATTTTTGTATATTTATTTGTGAAGTGCCATCTTATTTTAAGATGTATTCTTAATATATATTATTTAAGCATTTTTTTTTTTTTTTTTTTGGTACGAGGAACTTATCATGAATCCACTGATTTCTGTCGCTTCCGTTATTGCTGCTGGATTCAAATATATTTTATATGTCAAGTGCCATTTTAATTCAGGATGTATTTTTTTATATATTTTTTGTATATTTATATGCCATTGTTTACCCTAAAAATTGAGTAACAATTAAACTTATATTGTGGTTTTAAAGATATGTGATTTAAACCAGTACCAATTGATAAACAACGAATTAAATAGATAAATTGAACAATAAAATAAAACAAACCGGTCTGCAAACAACGCCTCGACCTCGATTCGAGATAGTCTCGAGGTTGGTTAATAAGAACAGTAGAGAATGGAACAAACATCGATGAATAGTAAGTAAAACAAAGAAGGCAGCGAGTGTGTATATTCTTATCAATGAATAATTATTCTCCTTCCTACAAGTGAATGGGATTCTTCTTTATATAATAGAAGAATCCTAAATAAGGTACAACTCTAATAACGGAAATAGATCCCATGATTGGCACTAATAACCGCTTTGATTTGATCTGTTCCAGTATTTCCGCCGTGATCTTCGACCGATTACTGACATCTCGCCATTATGTTATTACGCCTTACTCGAAGTCAGACATGTTTGATCTCGATTGTTGTTGGCCTCGATCTCAATGAACACTTCGATCTTCAGGCTTGATGTTCTATCTCCGAGCTCGAGCCCGATCTATTATGAGGTTACCCTCGAGGCAACTCCCCTGCCACCGAAATCGGATATGCCCGATTTCAACTGTATACAGATAGTCACCTCATTTTTTGGAGTGTAACGGGAAGAAACGAATTCGAGACTTCGGTTTAATACCTCAATCAATTATGACGTCAACATCGTGACGTAAGCGACAGAAGCGATTGAAGAGTCGCGTTTGCACAGTTCCCAAGGTCATTAATTAACGCCAGTTGATGGTCGGCCACCAGTGCTTTCATACCGTCAAAGTGACTATTATAAATAGACCACCTTCATAAGCTTCTCAAACTTTACTTTCAAACTACTTCTAATCTTTAAAAGCTCTTCTATCTTCTTCAAGTTCATCAATTTTGCCGATTTCCGTTTGCCAATCTCTTATTAAAATACAAATTCCTCCTTCTTCTTCCTTAAACCTCATATAGCAATGGTAAAAATATTAAAGACCGTTCCTCAAGAAGAAAAGGCCACCTCATCGCGGTCGGCTGGTGACAAAATACCGGTGGAGCCACGTATCGAAGAGTGCATCCCCGGGCCATGTGAACTTACTTCCGACTTTAAATTCGAAAAACCCTTTTCGGTTCCTAGCCGATGTGAGCCCATGTCTAGATACATATGTTCGATATCCGAAGGCGATCTCGAGAAGGTGAAAAAGGACTGCCACTGGGAGAATAAAGAGGTGGTGATTCCTACCCCCGAAGAGGACATCACCACACATGTGAAAGGGTTTTTAAGTGTGTATACTTACCCTTTCACACTGGGTTCCGTCGATCCTGTCATAATGGACTTCTGCCGCCAATACCGGGTAACCCTAGGCCACATCTACCCCTCTTTTTGGCGCATTGTCATTTTGCTCAGATTCTTCTCGAGCAAGATCGAGGGGATGTATTTTACCCTCGATCATCTCATTAGGATATACAGCCTCTGTCTTTATCGGGGCAGACTGATAAGGCTTCAACGCCAGGCCACGAAGGTGATATTCTCGAGCATAGACGAGGACAAAGACCGAGGATGGATGTGCCGGTTTGTTCGAGTCAGGACCTCCGATTTAATCCCCGCCGAGACGATGTCATTCCCCGAAGAATGGAACATGAAGCGTAAGTAGAACTTCACCCATAACGTTTGATTACTTGTTATGTTTCCTTTACCTCTTCTCATGTATATTCTTCTTTATGGTGCAGCTTTCCCCTGGTTTACTGGTGCAGTCCCTGATCTTGCAGGTTAGGTTCGACAACTGGTTTCAACCTCTTCGCATGCTGAGCGCTCGTGGCGTGATTTGGCCAAGGGTCGATGGGAGGCCAACAATCATGGTAAGTTCCCCTGCCCGTGTTTAATGTTTTCCTATGAAATATTTCCTTTTAACTGGATTCCTTCTCATACAGGTCTTGGAGATAGTGTCGTTATGAGGCCACCTCCCCTTGATGAAGAGGAGGTCCCGAAGCCGGCCAAAGACAAGAAAAGTAGAACAGTCTCGCCACCAGATATCCCAAAGCCCAAGAAAAGCAGGGCTCGAAAGTCGAAGACTAATCTCGCCGTTCTGCCTGTCAATGTAGTCCAAACGCTACGAGATAAAGACGAGGAGGGAGAAGATGTCGACTGCTTGTTGGTGGCTTAGAAGAGGGAGGGCATCAAAGTTTTGAGAACTGATGAGCCGGTGACGGTCGAGGAGGTTCAGCCGCAGATCGAGGTGATCTCGAAGGAAGGTCTGAGCAAAGTCCCCGAGTCATCGGGTGTAGAGGATGCCTTCTGTCGTGATGAGCAACCGGTGGGTGTGCTCGAAGGTTCTAGTTCTGAGGCCCTTCAAAGAGAAGAGAATGCCCCAAGTGACTCGCTTGGGGAAATTAACATTGATGATTCGCCGCCCGGCCCCATGTTCTTTGAGGGACAGTTTCGGGATGCCTGATCCATGGGGACACCCGATGTGGGGACGGCCCCCGAAGGGGATGATTTATTTTGCAGCTGCTTCGCGGGGGTCGATGATGTTTCCGACCTAGACGCATCACTCATTTTTGATGAGGCTCGGCGGCTTCTAAACCAAGTGAGTTTTACTTGTGGTCAATTATGTTACCATGCTTGCATTTGTTCTTATTTCTCTAAGTTTGATTTCCTTTCTTTCAGCATAGGCTACGATGCTCCATCGAGAAGCGTCCTCCAAATACCGGGCTGAGCTGGCCCGATGTGAGGCTGATTTCAAAAATCTTATGGAGGAAAGAGACGCCCTCAAACTCCTCTATATGCAAAAATAATAGGATATCATGAGTATTCGAGCCGAGCTGACAAGAGCTCATCAAGATCAGATCGAGCTCATTGAGCAGGTAATGTAAATATTTGGGATCTTGTTATTTATTAACTTGATATTGGCAACTAACACTTTGATCATGCAGGTTCAGCAGAAGGCCGAATTGGTTGAGCAGCTTAGTGAGGAGGCCAAGATGAAAGAGGCAGAGACTTTGGGGGGGAAGCATAACATGGACCATCTCGCCTCGGAGAAAGATGCGATTCGGGCCCAACTATCTTCAGTTGAGCATCAACTCTAAAGTGTGAAGGGGGAGAACATGGCCCGAGCCCAGAAGGTTGAAGAGCTCGAGACTCGGCTGGTCGCTAAGCTTGCAAAGGCCATATCCGAGGCAGAGGTGCTCGTGGCCTCCTACCAAGCCGACGCTGAAGCCACTAATACTCGGGCAAAGGAAATTTCTGACGCTGCTAAGGTTAGATTGTCTCGTGTTTCTGAGCATGCTAGGCGCCAGTCTCGAAGAGAGACTCTTGAGGAGGTAAATGCTCGTGGCTTCAACCTCACTGCTAATATCGAGAGTGCTAAGGTTTTGGAGAACGAGGCCGGAGCTTTGCTTTCAGATGATGAAGTCTTTGCGAGTGGATCCGAGAGCGGAGGAGATGAAAATGAAGCTCCTGAAGATGCGGCTCCCGATGCGGACTAGGCACTTAGGATTTTTTTTTCTTTTGTTTTTTGTGTAAGAACTTGTGTGGTCTTTGTAAATATTTTGCATATATGAAAGATTCCTTTTCTTTCCGTTTCATCTCCGATTTCTGATTTATGATAAATTTTGTTTTGCCTTTGCCTTGTGAAAGCTTTGTTGCAATCGGGTTGTTGTAGCCTCTATAATAGAGTTAGCAATAGCTCGAACTCAGAGTAGAACAAACCCTTAGGCTTTTTTAGTTAAACGGGGGCGAGTCTCTGAGCTCAACAATATGTTCGGGATTTTGATTTCGGATGGCTTGATCGAAGCCGTAATTGTATTGTTTTTATAGCCGAGTTCGAGTAAGTTTCTAACTCACAGTAACAGACCCCTTAAGGTTTTATATCAAATAATGATGAATCCTCGAGCTATATTCAAGTCAGTTTTATTTGAGCTCGAAATAGTGGAACCGTTAGGTTCGAATTGAGTGAGAACAAAATCTCGAACTCTAAGTGTATTGACCCTTAGGCTCTTTAGATTGGGCCGATATGGCCTCTAAAAGATGGCTATTTTTCACTTTTTGGGTTAGAAGATTTAGTAAACATTTTATTTATACCTTAACACGTATTCTTTACCCACTGAATTTTTTGAGGGTTCGATGTCGATTGAAACCCTTTGATTTTTGTGCCTTAGTACATTTGTGTTAAGATAATTTGATACCTCTTAAGGTTTTTCGAGGGCTGATTTATCGAAGCCCGTTTGATTACTTGCCGAGGGTAGCCTTTTTTAACTGTTTTTCAAAGAATTCGAAGGCCTATTTTTATTGCGGGATTCGGACGTCTCCGAGCCACCTTAATCTAGCCGTAGCCTTTGGGTATGCCTCTTGGGCTTATTTCCCAATAACATTTCGAACTAGTTTGAAGTGTTAGTCCCCGAGAATGATGGCCTTGGCCTATATATCAAGGGGTGCCTATTTGAGGTCTTATGAATTTGAGTTTAGATTACTCGAATATGTCAATCGTCGACGGCAGTCCCCGAGTGTACGAGGTATATTTGCACTTGGAGCTTGATCCATTTCTCACAAAATCATAAGTATGGAGCTTGTATAATAGAAAATTTTCTTTGAGACACAAGATGTTTGATATAGAAAGAATGCTCTTTTGTATAATTTATACATGCGTACATGTTTTTCCATTGGGGCTCGACTAATCTATACGGACACGGTTTATTCCACTGTTTGTCCCATTACAAAGTTTCTCTATCGAGACCCTTTGACACGAAGTATTTTCCTCGAAAGTGTAATATCTGGTGATGCCCCCCAGTATTCGAGGTTGATTGTACAGAAGCCTTGGATACTGTTTAATTGTCCTCAGGTAGCACATAATTGTTGCCTAGTTAAAAACCTCGCCGAAAAAACCCTTTTGGGACAAAAACCGATCTAAGGGAAAAAGAGTGCAACGCATGCTTAAAAACCCGAGGTCTCAATGTCTTCGATCGAACACCTGCAGTGAGTTAGTGTCGAATATATAAATGAAAAAAGGGGATAAAGTCATACCTTCGCAATAATACCGTTTGAGAAGCGATATGTTCTAATTATTTGGCAGTTGTTCGTCGTCCATCGTGCCGAGCTTATAAGATCCCTTTCTGATGATGTCGAGGACTTAGTAGGGTCCCTTCCAATTTGGGATGAGCTTCCCTTCATTGGGAACTCGAGTGTTGATGGTGACTTTCCTCAGGACTAAGTCCCCGACTCTGAAGTAGCGAAGGTTGGTTCTCCTATTGTAGTATCTTTCGATTCGTTGCTTTTGTGTGGCCATTCGAACGAGTGCGGCTTCTCATTTTTCATCCAATAATTTGAGACTAGTATTCATAGCCTCGTGATTTGACTCTTCTGTTGTATGTTGAAACCTGGCACTGGGTTCCCCGACTTCGACTGGAATCAAGGCTTCGGAGCCATAAACTAAGGAGAACGGGGTTGCCCCCGTACTGGACTTTGATGTTGTTCGATATGCCCAAAGGATTTCGGGTAGGATTTCTCTCCATTTCCCCTTAGCGCCGTTCAACCTTTTCTTTAGGTTTAGAATGATAGTCTTATTCGTCGATTCGGCCTGTCCGTTCCCACTAGGGTGATATGGCATTGATAATATCCTTTTTATTTTGTGGTCTTCGAGGAATTTCGTCACTTTGCTGCCGATAAATTATTTTCCATTGTCGCACACTATTTCGGCGGGTATCCCAAATCGACATACGATGTGATCCCAAATGAAGTCTATAACCTCTTTCTCTCCCACTTTCTCGAATGCCTGTGCTTCAACCCATTTAGAGAAATAGTCAATCATAAATAAAATGAACTTAGCTTTACCTGGGGCCGATAGCAGAGGGCCGACGATATCCATTCCCCATTTCATGAATGGCCATAGGGATAAGACTGAATGAAGTTGTTCTCCGGGCTGATGGATCATCGGTGCAAACCTTTGACATTTATCACATTTTCGAACAAACTCCCTAGTGTCTTTTTCTATGTTATCCCAGTAGTATCCTGCTCTAATGATTTTGTGAATCAGTGATTCAGTGCCGGATTGGTTCCCACAAGTGCCTTCATGGACCTCTCGTAGAACATAATTGATGTTTCCCGGTCCTAAGCATACCGCCAATGGTCCATCGAATGTCCTTCTGTATAATGTTCCATCTTCAACCAATGTGAATCGATCAGCTTTAGTTCATAGGGCCCTCAACTTTCTAGGGTCCGATGGGAGTTTTCCGTTCTTCAAGTATTCAATATATTTATTCCTCTGATCCCAGGTTAAGCTTGTAGAATTTATTTCGGCATGACCTTCCTCGATCACGAATCTCGAGAGCTGAACGACAGTCCCCGAGCTGATCTCATCTTCCTCGATCGATGACCCCAAATTTGTAAGTGCATCGGCCTCATTGTTTTGTTCTCGAGGTACATGCTGCAAAGTCCATTCCTTGAAACGGTGCAAAGTTACCTGCAGTTTGTCCAAATACCTTTACATTCTATCCTCTCGAACTTCGAAGGTTTTGTTTACTTGGTTCACCACCAGTAAAGAGTCACACTTGGCTTCAATGACTTCTGCTCCCAAGATTTTAGCTAGCTCGAGACCTGCAATTATGGCCTCGTACTCGGCCTCATTGTTAGTCAACCTAGAAGTTTTGATAGATTGACTAATAGTGCTACTCGTGTGCGACTTCAAAATAATGCCTAGCCCGGACCCCTTCACATT
>AWOL01S0053350.1:0-12022 GCA_000715115.1 Nicotiana otophora
GTTTTGCAAGGTCGATTGAGGTTGCAAGTTGAGATTTTCCGCTCGAGTTTTCTGCGGTCCGAAGGGTCCAGTTGAGAGTTATCCGATCATTGAGGAGTTGTAATTTAAATTCACAATCATCAATACAAAGGTTCACTTCTCTTTCTATTTTGTGTTTTCATTAATGTTCTCGCTCACTCTCTTTTTATTTTACTTTGAGTATGATATGGTCGAGTTTGCATCTGAGTGTGCTAAGACTAATTTATTCTCATGTTGAATAATTGTTAAGATTAATTTATTGTCCTTTTTGGTAGTTCATATGGTTAATCTTATTGATAAATATGTATTAATTTGTTACTTTTCTTGTTTATTCAATGAAGTAATGGCTTTCCATTTTAGCATGTTTTAGTTTCATTTTGATCTCCTATCTTAGTGACTAAATTGGTTCTGCCCGTATCTATCTATTCCTACCATAAATTTAGTCTAGTTTCAAATTTTGGTTAGCAGTAAAATTATAAGAGATTAGGTTGGGCCATGATTAGTGTAAGACTTTAATTGGACTTCCCCGACGTATTTATGGGCTAACTGTTGCCGAGAACCAAAAACAAATAAACATTCACAAGCTAGCCAACTTTTCCATAATTAATTTACTTCATTTCCTCCACAACAATATCCATACCTCATGACCTTATAATAATCTCAAAATTAGTAATTGAATAATATTCGAACATCATAGCTTGCTTTAGGCGCGATTAATAATAAATCATCGTGATTATGGGTACGGTTCCCGTGGCATAGTCATGATACGTAAACTCCAATTCAAGTGCGCGTTTCACGCGATTTGACCATAACTTCAAATAATAATAAAAATAAATATGTTGTAAATCGCGGGTGCATTTCACCTGGCGCGGTTTGCAATGTGTATCAAAACGACAAGTGTACGACATCGTAGCCTGTTCAAACAAATTCCATAAATACTAAAAGCGGTTAAGCAAATAACTAAAAGTGGTCGAAAGGTAAAAATGCACAATAGGTTTAAAACATATAATAAGTGAGATGCTTAGGCCAAGTATTAATTGTTAAGTGACCGTACTAAAATTCCAAAACTCGAGAGTGCCTCACACCTTCTCCCGGGTTAACAGAATTCCTTACCTAGTCTTCTGTGTTCGCGGACCATAAATAGAGTCAATTTTCTCGATTTGGAATTTTAAAATAAATCGTTGACTTGGGACACCACAATAACTATTCCAAGTGGAGGCTCTGAATTAAATAAATAATCCTATTTCGAATAATGTCACTTTAAAATGGAAAAACTCCATATCCCTCGGGAAAAAGAGGTGTGACAGCTCTGGCGACTTTGTTGGGGATCGAACCCAGAATCTCTGGTTCAGAGTTCAGAATTCGAGCTTAGAATAAACTATGATACTTGGCTTCTATTTATTATCTGATTTTTACGTGCTTGAACCAAATGTGCTAAATGCCGCTTTTTACCGCTTTGATATTATATGAACTGTATATAAACTGTTACGAAAACCCTTCTTCTCTCTAAGTCTTCTAAATCTTCTGGGAAGCGTGCGCTTCACGCGGCTTCTTTTATGTTAGTGTCATACCCCAATTTTAGAACGAGGATCGGACAAGTTGCAAAGCCGGTGAAGCTTCTGTATTCCCGGTACGCTGCACCCCTTCGGCTCGAGTTGTCCGCTCGGGTAAGCCAGGTCTAGAACAATACACCCAGGATTTAAACTTAGAATGACATAGCCTCATGCCGGATCCCTAGTAGGTACGTTTGTTTGCATCACGTGCATTTGACTTTGGGGACTCAACACAATGGTTGGGTCCGTCTAGGACAGTGTACCCAAAAATTAAAAGACCATCCTGATGCATTTTACGTGCTACTTGTGCATTTATTTGCTTCGGCTTGTATGTTGACCGACTTCTAGAATAGGGAAAGAAAATTAAGAAAAACTAAGAGTGAGGTAAGATAGAAAAATACCCGGTTCTAAAAATTCCAGTATTAAAAAAATCCCGAAACTCTGCCAAAATTTTGAAAAAAATAAAGAAAAGCCATTTCAAAATAAGTCATATTTTCTGTGCATCAAAACTTACCGAACTACACGAGTTTGATTCTCACCGGATGTGAGATACGTAGGCAACCCTCATCGGGTCCAGCCCTGCTTTTGCAAAAACAAATGTCAAAAATGCTGCCATTTTGTCATAAATAATTTAGGTGATGCCGTTTTTGTCCAAATAGCCATAAATGTCCCGACGGGACGCCGGAAGGCCCTTTTTGCAAGAATAGCCATTTATGGCCCTTTTTCTAATTTTGGTCACTTAGCAAGCACAACCCTAAAATATTCCCTTCGAAAGTGCTGAAGGGTCGTATTTGCAAAGGTGGCCTTGAGTTGTTTTAAGTTATATTTTGCAAAAATAATCTTTTGGTCAATACTTAAACAAAAAATTTACATGTTTTAACTAGTCCCCCTAAATTAAATGTGCAGGATGAGCACCGTTGAAAATATACCTTTTCGAGTCGTAGATGATATTCCACTAAGGCTCCACATGTGGTGGGACGACCTGGGGAGGATAACAAGCGTTCTGTGACCAAAGCTCTAGGTGGGCTCACCAGTCTTCTGAAGATTAAACCTAGGGTTGATATAATTGAAGCCTTGATACCTATTTGGGACTCGGCACACAACGTATTCCATTTCTCTGACTTCGAATTGACCCTTACACTGGAGGAGATGGCAGGTTACGCTGGTCTTGACGGGAATCTCAGGCAACAATATCCAGCAACACCAAGGGTTGTAACCCCTCATAAGTTTTTGGACCTTCTGAGTATTAACCGGCAGGTTAAAGATAGAAATTTGGTCGAAAGATTCTGCACATTCCACTTCTTATACAGCTGGTATGGGGACCCCTGCGGATTTGAGGCTCCGGACACTGGTTTGAGTCATCAGGGAAATAAAAACAAATGGGAAGCACGCAGAGGTTTAGCCTTTGTAGTTTTTTTAGGCACTCTAATATGCCCAAGGAGTGACAGACATATAGAGTTGGGACTTGCAGGAATGGATGACTTTATGGTCAAAAGGCCAACAGCACTATTATACCGATGATTCTCGCAGATATCTATCGAACTTTAACCGCATGTCGAGCTGGGACAAAGTTCTTTGAGGGTTCTAACTTGCTTTTGCAAATGTGGCTGGTAGAACATCTTTGCCATCGCTAGAGATACATGAACTACAGTCTAACCGGACTCGATTGCATTGAAGAATATGGAAACTGGGTAAATGGTTATGAGTTGTCGGAGGGTACTGAGGCCTGGTTCGCGTATTTGGGTTCTTTGACTGCAAACCGAATTGAGTGGACTTTCAGTTAGCTCTCGGTCAACGAGGTTATTTACATGTCTGCTGGAGTGTGTTTTCTTTTATCGATGGGTCTTCGGAGTATTCAGCCATATGCTCCGCATCGGGTCCTACGCCAATTGGGAAGATACCAAACAGTACCTCATGATGAATATTTGAGTCCACAGGTTATTGAACTATGCCCAAAACCAGCATTCCCAGAAGAAAAGGTTTGCCATATTTGGCACCAATGTAGGTTTTTGGAGCCACAAACTCTAGTACGTGATTTGTTCTCGGGTGAAGTAGAATCTAACTACACAGCCTGGTATGGTAAGAGAGTTCGAGTCGATCAAGAGCCAGAACAGCCTGCCAAAAGTCCCCATGTCCAACAATTCACCGATAGAGCGCAAGAACAATGGGTTTGGTTAGCTAAAGAGAAGGAATACCGGACCACCATAAGCAAGTTAGAGGATCAAATCAAAAACCTCAAATTTGATAGTAGTTTGCAGGCCGCCGAGGATAAAGGAGAAAAGAAAAGGTTGGCCCGAGAAAATGAAGCCCTCCGAGCTCAGATTCAGAAAATGAAAATAGCAGCTGAAAACCCAGTAAGAAGCGAAAAAGATGAAAGACTCATAACAATCTGAGGCGGAAAGTTCATGATTATGTATTTGATCCGACAAAGGCCGAGGATGAATTGGTAAAAGCTCGGGCAAAATTGGCGAATAATGCAGAAGAACGGGCAAGGTGTGTTCAGCAGTTAAAGCAAAAGTATGATAGAGGGGTCGCGATCTTAAGGGAAAAGCTGACTAATCTCTAAAATACAATGGTCCAACAGACAAAGGATTTCAAGGCTGAAAGAGAGCATTGTTATACATTGATTTCCCAATTGGAAGAAGACATACAACAATTGCAAGCCCAAAACCATACGGCCACGCATGTGTTGGAGGCTCGGTCTCAGCAAATTGGATGCTTGCTCTAAGAAAATGGCGTCATTAAAATGAGAATTAAAGAAATCGCTGATTACGTCGCAATAAAGTGCCATGAATGCGAAGATATGACTAGGTCCATGTTCTTTACTTCTGTGATGACTTTTGTCCGTCAGGTGATGGCTGATTTAGAGTACCTTTAAGAAGCGATTGCACGCATGCTTGCGTCGAGACCGACTGATGTCCCGCGGGCCCCCGGAGTAGTTTTGAAGGCTCTTATGTATTCCTGATTTTTGTTTTTTTTTTGTTTTTTTTAAATTATTTTTTGGCTTTGAGTCTGTATTTTACCTTTCCGAGTATGTTTATCTTTTCCAAGTCTGTTTGTTTTTTTGTTTTGAGTCTGTATGTTTAATCGTTAGTATTTCCAAAGTCTTTGTAATAGAAAAACCAAAAAAGATTTTATTTAATGGAATATTGAAAAAACAAAATTCTCTTTTCTTTTATTCTATATTTATTTCTTGAACTACGCAATGATCTGATTCATGCGGCGTCATGATACGTAGGCAATTTCCATCGGATTCGATCATAGCTAAAGACAATATGAGTGAAAAATAAACCAAAAATGAGTAAAAAGAGAGAGAGAAAGAAAAAGGAAAAATTGAGTGAAAAAGAAAGAAAAGAGTGAAGAAATAAAGAGCGAAAAACAGCAAAGAGAAGGGAAAAGAAATTAGGGTTTGAAATTTGAGAAACAAAATAGCAAAGCCGGGATGAAACACACAGCCATTGCAAAAATATTTAGAAACGTTTAACTGTTCAAGTGCATTGCATCTCCAATATGCGATTCCCCATATGTTAAATGTCTCAAACTAACCAGTTTGTTATGTGTGCAAATAAGATAGGTCTTGTTTAAGGTGGTTGGTTTTGTGGTAATCTAGCTTCCCATACTTACTTCACAAGATCTAAAGGCAGTGTTCCTATGGCCTCCGAAAGTCATCTACCAATTATTGCGCATGAGGATAGTCCGATATCGGCTATTCCATCGTCAGAGTCCGCAGCCGCTGAAGAAAACAGGAGGTTGCGCATCCACATGTTAGAAATATGGGACTCTTAGTCTAATGGCAAAGAACCACCCAATACAATCCCCAGATTTATTGAATTGCTTCCCAGGACGAGTGGAACCACCAACGTCCCCATCCACGTAACCAACCCATTCATCATGTTTGGGTACCCCACTATATCAGCCAGTTTCACTGGTATGCCTTCTGAGGTTCTCCCTCAGGCATCGTTCTCAGGGGTACCTTCTACATTATTCACCGCACTACCAGTCTCTACTACGGCACAGCCAACAGTGCCCAGGCCATGCTTCGAGCCTTCAGCTTTCACTTTTCAAGTACCGCAATTTCAACTAGACACTGCTCATGTTACCCCAAACTCTTACGCTCAGCACCCGCAGTTTGAGTCTCCCATGGAACAAGAAAGAGCCATGAGAAACCCCGAGCAAGAAGAGATGGCTCAGAAGATGAAAAGCCTCAAACAAAGTCTGAAGAACATGCAAGGCCTGAGTGGACAAAAGGGTGTCTCGTACTCCGATCTGTGTATGTTTTCCCATGTTCACTTGCCCGCTGGCTTTAAAACGCCAAAATTTGAAAAGTACGACGGGCACAGAGACCCAATCGCTCACCTGAAACGATACTGTAACCAACCGAGGGGTACTGGTGGAAAATAAGAATTATTGATGGCTTATTTAGGGGAAAGCATGGCGGGAATTGCGTCAGAATGGTACATGAACCAGGACATCTCCCATTGGCATATATGGGACGACTTGGACTGAGATTTCGTCAAGCAATTTTAATACAATGTTAATATAGCTCCAGATAGGAATTCTCTGACCAATTTCAAGAAGAAAATTGCAGAAAGTTTTCGTGAATACGCTATCAAGTGGCATGAGCAAGCAGCCAGAGTGAAACCGCCTATGGATGAGATAGAAATGGTCAATGTTTTCTTGCAGGCCCAAGAGGCCGATTACTTTCAGAACATGATATCTGCCATGGGCAAACCTTTTGCAGAGGCCATGAAAATCGGAGAAATGGTAGAAAATGGCCTGAAAACTGGCCAAATCATAAGTCAATCTGCTTTGAGAGCCACCTCCTAAGCCATCCAGAATAGCTCGGGAGATTTAGCAAATCGAAAGAAGAGGGAAGAAGAAGCCATGATGGCTTCAGGTTTGAGAGGCCCTCGCCGATCCCATGATCATTCTTACCTGCCTCCCAGAACCCCACAACACTACTACCCCCATCAAGATGCAGCATATGTCGTGGCACCGCCTCCCTATGAGGTGATGAATGCCCAAACCTATACACGGCCACAACAGCACTATAACCAAAATCGAGCTCCACCTCTTAGAAATAACCATCCTCACCCAGCTCCATATAACCCCCGTCCATCACAAAACAACTACCAATATAATACACGCCCCTGTGAGCCTCCCAGGAGAAATGACTTCACCCCTATTGGTGAGTCCTACTCTAGCATGTTTCCAAATTTAATCCAGATGGGTCTATTGCAACATGTGCCTCTAAACCGGCAAAATCTGGAATCTCCATCATACCGGCCTGGTACCAGGTGTGCCTATCATTTGGGGGCAGAGGGTCATGATACAGAGGATTATTAGACTCTCAAGAGGGTATTTGAGAATTTTATAGAATAAAAACGAGTGGTGCTGAGAGACGAGGAAGTCCCCCAATGTGACTAACAATTCATTACCGGCTCACAATAATAGGCCGGTCATTGGAATGATTTGTGATGATAAAGAGTTTGATCTAGCCTTGAAAGCCATCATCGCCATTGCTGATTCAGAGGCAAGACACAAAGCGGCGGCAAAACAAGCCATAAATGAGAAGAAAACCACTCAAATCCCTCAAGTTGCAGAAAAAACTGTAGAAACAAAAACGGGGGTAGCACCTACTAAGGATGCAATTCTCTATGTTCCTAAGGCCCCAAGTAAGGAACAACTCATGTTGAACATTTCCAAAAGATTTGAGCAAAGGAAAGTCACACTAAATGTGCCAAAGTTATATGTGCCAAAAGGGACTTATGTGGCGCGGGGGCCGGTAATTCCACCAAGGCTAACTGAGCCTGTGGTTATCAGGCGCGCACCACAAAGCCCTATGAGAGACCCCACTACAGTCCCCTGGAATTACAACAAAATGACGGTTGCTTACAAAGGAAAAAAGATTATGGGAGAGTTTAACGAAATGAACCGATCTGGGAAGTACCACAACCCAGAAGAGCTAAAGAAGTTAAAACTGAACAATGATAAACGATTTCTGCCCAAGAAGCCTGTGAGCACTGAAGAAGTAGAAGAATTTTTCCGAAAAATGAAAACTTCGGAATATGCCATAGTTGATCAACTCCGGAAGACTTCTTCCCAGGTTTCGCTTTTATCCCTGCTGTTGAGCTCAAATGAACATCAGAAGGTACTCTTGAAAACATTGAACGAGGCATATGTCCCGGTTAAAACTTCATTTGAACAATTGGAGAGAATGGCTGAACGATTCTTCAAAGTCAACAGGATTTCTTTCAGCCGCGATGATTTGCCCCCAGAGGGAGCCGCCCATAACAAAGCCCTTCACTTTACTGTCAAATATGAAGGTTATTATATGAAGAGAGTCATGCTAGATGGTGGGTCTGGGGTCGACACTTGCCCTCTCTCTACGCTCCAGAGGATGGAAATTGGAACAAAAAGAATTCGACCAAACAATGTCTGTGTGAGCGCTTTTGATGGTATCAAGCAAGACACAATAAGGGAAATTGATTTGATTTTGACCATTGGCCCTGTGGATTTTGAAGTGACTTTCCAGGTTTTAGACATGGATACTTCATATAATTTTCTCCTAGGAAGACTATGGATTCACGCTGCAGGGGCTGTGCCCTCCACTCTCCATCAAATGGTCAAATTTGAGAATAAAAACTAAGAAATTGTTGTACATGGGGAGTATGAATAGTCTATTTACAGGGACCCTTCAGTCCCGTGTCTTGAAGCTAGAGAAACAAGTGAGCATATTATCTATCAAGCCTTCGAAATTGTGGTCGCCGATCAATGCGAAGAAGGAGCCCTATTCCCTCAACCTTGCTTATCTAATGCATCAGTCATGGTCGCCATTGAAATGATTAAACATGGGTACAAGCTCGGAAAAGGGCTCGGGGTATCTCTACAAGGCATCACAGAGCCCATCACTTCGACCGCCAATGAGAAGTTCTTCGGTGTAGGTTTCCAAGCTACAAATGCCGATATAAGATGGGCTAATGAGCGCAAGAAAAATGGATGGGTCCTGCCCCGGCCCATTTCGCATCTCGCCAAGTCATTTGTTAAATCCACGTATGTATAAGAAGAAGAAGAAGAAGAAGAAGAAGAAGAAGAAAAAGAGGTCTTCACGACCGAAGAGATTGAGGATATTTGTGAAGCCGTGAAACAAATGATGTATGAGTCCCACATGGTCCAGTCGGGGGAAGGTACTAGCACTACTGAGGTGCTGTACATAGGACTAAATGCCAAGCTTCAGAATTGGAAAGCTACCCCATTCCCCGCCAGGCGAGAATCCCGGTAGTCCAGTCTTGCTATCTTTTCTACATTACGAGTTATTCCAATGTGTAACTCAAATGTTTTACTTTATTATCTTTTGATTTTGATGTAAACCCTCATATATTCAATTCAATGAAATGAAATCAATATGTTATCGTCAATGGATGTCTCCTTTTTCCTTATTCTGATTTTTTTCTTATCTTTTTCTTTTCAGTTCTAATAATGCAGACTTAAATAACATGACATGCTTGCGGACTTCATGCCCAGATCCTAAAATGCTATCTAACTGTGAAATAATGAATCAAGAACCGAAATATGATGAAGATGAGGCTTTTAGGGAAATAAATAGAGAACTAGAACAATTTGAGAATAAGCCTAAGCCAAACTTAAATGAAACCGATCCAGTTAATTTAGGCAGTTCAGAAGAGGTCCAGGAAACCATGATAAGCATTTACCCCGATGAAAGAACTAGAGATGCATTGATCTAACTTTTGTTTGAAATCAAAGACGTATTTTCATGGTCCTATGATGATATGCCAGGGCTGAGTGTCAATTTAGTGGTACATAAATTGCCAACTTATCCCGGTTACCCACCCGTCCAACAAAAGCAAAGAAAGTTTAAAACGGACATCAGTGATAAGATCAAAGAAGAAGTCACCAAACAATTAAAAGCTGGTGTGATTCGGGTGGTCCAATACACCACATGGTCAGCTAATGTGGTCCCAGTGCCAAATAAGGACGAGAAAACCCGAGTGTGCGTTGATTATCGGGATTTGAACAAGGCAAGCCCGATGACAACTTTCTATTGCCAAACATCCACATTCTTGCTGACAACTGTGCCAAACATGAGATATAGTCTTTCGTGGACTGTTACGTTGGGTACTACCAGGTTCAGATAGATGAAGAAGACGCAGAAAAGACGGCTTTCACCACACCATGGGGCACTTACTGTTATAGGGTCATGCCATTTGGTCTGAAAAATGTCGAGGCAACCTACATGAGAGCCATGACTGCCATTTTTCACGACAATACACCAGGAAATTGAGGTGTACATGGATGATATGATCATTAAGTCCAGAACGCAAGAAGATCATGTGCGGGATTTGAGAAAGTTCTTCGAGCATCTGCGCATGTATGAATTGAAATTGAATCCAGCCAAATGTGCATTCAGAGTTCCATCTGGGAAACTTATGGGGTTTATAGTCAGCCGAAGGGGTATTAAGTTAGATCCGACAAAGATAAAGTCTATTCGAGATTTGCCACCTCCAAGAACCAAGAAAGAGGTCATGAGTCTGCTAGGGAGATTGAATTACATCAGCAGGTTCATTGCTCAGCTTACTACCACGTGTGAGCCCATATTTAAGTTACTGAAGAAAGATGCAGCGATCAAATGGACAGATGAATGTCAAGAGGCTTTTGATAAGATCAAAGAATATTTGTCAAATCTGCCAGTGTTGGTTCCACCCGAGCGAGGAAGACCTTTGTTTTTGTATCTGATAGTCTTGGAAAATTTCTTTGGCTGTGTCCTGGGGCAACATGATATGATCGGGAAGAGAGAGCAGGCCATATACTACTTGAGCAAGAAGTTTACTAGTTATGAAGCCAAATATACTTTGTTAGAAAGAACTTGTTGCGCCCTAACTTGGGTCGCCCAAAAGTTCGGACATTATCTTTTGGCCTACACCACATATCTCATAACCAGAATGGATCCTCTGAAGTACATATTCCAGAAACCAATGCCCACGGGAAGGTTAGCAAAATGGCAAATCCTGCTCACTAAGTTCGACATTGTCGATGTTACCTGTATGACGATGAAAACTCAAGCCCATGCGGATCATCTAGCTGAGAACCGGGTTGATGATTAATACCAACCCCTAAGTACTTACTTTCTGGACGAGGAAGTAAATTCAGTTGAATTAATTGCAGAAGACACCAATGCTTGGAAAATGTTCTTTGATGGAGCTGTATGGATTGGGGCAATTTTGGTTTCACCCACTGGTCAGCACTATCCGGCCACAGCCCGGCTTCGGTTCTTCTATACCAACAACACCGCTAAGCATGAAGCCTGTATTTTGGGCATGAATATGGCAGGTGATCTGGATGTAGAAGAATTGTTAATCATGGGAGATTCTGATTTGATCATTTGGCAAGCCCAAGGTAAATGGGAAACTTGAGATATCAAGCTTATACCATATAGGCAACATGTGGAAGATCTTAGCAAACGATTCAAGTTCGTCGAGTTCAGGAATATTCCTCGATTCCACAACGAGTTAGCTGATGCATTAGTTAATTTGGCCTCAATGCTGCCGTATTCGAGCAATGTCCATATTGACCCACTGGAAATCCAAATTCGAGAAAGGCATGTTATTGTAATACAATTGAAATAGAACCAGATGTTTAGCCATGGTATCATGATATCAAAATAATTTTGAAAACAAAGGAATATCCCAAGCAGGCTAGTGGAGACCAAAAGAGAACCATTAGAAGGCTTGCCAACGATTTCTTCTTGAGCGGAGAAATCTTGTACAAAAGAACTCCAGATCTGAATCTTTTGAGGTGTGTAGATACCCTAGAAGCTGAAAAGATCATGAACGGAGTGCATTCGGGAGTATGTGGACCTCACATGAACGGATATGTCCTTGCAAAGAAAATCCTTCAAGCAGGTTATTACTGGATGACCATGGAAAATGATTGCTTCAGTTTTGTCCGGAAGTGTCATGAGTGTCAGATACACGCTGGCCTGATTCATGCACCGCCTTCAGAGTTGCATCCTATGTCAGCACCTTGGTCGTTCGTTGCCTGAGGTATGGATGTCACTGGCCCAATCGAGCTGAAAGCTTCAAATGGGCACAAATTCATCTTGGTTACCATTGATTATTTTACAAAGTGGGTTGAAGCAGTCACTTTCAAAGCCGTCACCAAGAAAGCGATGGTGGACTTCGTGCATTCCAACATTATTTGCCGTTTTGGTATTCCTAAAACTATCATTACAGACAATGTTGCAAATCTGAACAACCACTTGATGAAGGAGGTATGCGAACAATTTAAGATTACGCATCGTAATTCTACCCCCTGTTGGCCCAAAGCTAATGGCATTGTTGAAGCTGCAAACAAGAATATCAAGAAGATCCTCAGGAAAATGATTCAAAGTTCTAGACAGTGGCATGAAAAGCTGCCTTTCGCATTATTGGGAT
>AWOL01S0053354.1:6697-22204 GCA_000715115.1 Nicotiana otophora
GGGTCGCCTAACACTCTCTCTTTACTAGGGACGAGAGCCATACAAAGGTAAATATTTATCACTTCTAGGATTCCAATGCCAATCTTCTCAAATTTTTGAACATTCTAGTATTCATATATGATTGTACTATTCTAGAGTGCACCATCTGGGTGTCTCACAAGGAGAACCATTACCACGTTTGCAATATCCCTCGAAAATGTGAGCTAATGATAATAATCCATCCACAATTTTGGATTACTCTAACCCCAACTGGATGTTGATATCCTATCCTTCTCTTAAATTATATATGTTAGCTCCCACAGAGCATAACTGAAATGGGTTTGTCAAGTGAATATATCTTTGTTATTGTTGAAAGTAACTCAGAATGCTTATATTTCTCTGCCCGAATTGTAAATACAGATAATCTTTACTAACTGGGTACCTCATATCCTTCTTCACCTAGCTTTTTTACTTGTTGAAATATGTATCTACCTTCTGATTCTCTTGTTGGTTTTTACCATAGGGGTAGATAGATATTCATGCCTTAGGGCTCCTTATCAAGAGGCTCACACGTCGTAGTACACACATAGCTACTGAAGGCCTTACATTTACTCATCATAAGTATGACGCCAAATCGAGTTCCTCTGCCTCAACTCTTCCACAGCCACATTCAATCTCTTACCAACTGTCTTTCTGGATGTAGATGTCGTTGTATAATGAATAAAATAGAATTTGGGAATTTGAATTTCTTACAGTTGATCTCTACCATACGATCTAGAGTAAGAAGAAAGAGTGACAGTCCTAAATGCACTATAGCCTCCTGCTTATAAGTGTGGTGCACAACACACCCATAAACCAGACTCTACTAGACACGGCTTGTAGACTCCCAAGGATAGAACTGCTCTGATATCACTTTTGTCACGACCCAAACCGTAGGGCCGCGACGGGCACCCGATGCCTAACTCAACCTAGTACCAATGTAACGTATCATTCTTATCATACTATCATAGATAAATGAACCAGAAAGGTCGTCATGAGATAACTAGAATACAAAATAAGGGAATACTAGACGTAGGACGACCCAGCACGATATAGAAATTTATACATGTGACATACGAGCCTATAAGGACGACATAATCATTTGTATACTCATGAAATAGGCCGATATGGCCATACAAGAATCCTATATACATATCACATGTCTACAAGCCTCTAAGAGTACATAAATGTCATAAAGTCGGTACAAGGCCACGTCATACCAATCAATACATATTCAAATCATTCTAACCAAATAGGCAACTCCGGAGCAAGTGGAGTGCACAAACACCTTCTGCTGAGCTGATAGCCTATTAGGAGAACTCTCAACCTATCTATCGGGACCTGCGGGCATGAAACGCAGTGTCCCCAGGCAAAAGGGACGTCCGTACAAATAAAGTACCGAGTATGTAAGGCATAAAAGTAGTATATAAAAGACACAAAAGAAACGTGGAGTAAGGAACTCAACCTGAAATTCTGAATAGCTCTGTGAATCATGAAATATTTATAATGTCATGCATGTGCGTATAAATGTCATACCATGCATAGGTATATGCGTACATAATATCATCAAGCCTCTAAGAGTATCCCATCATATCATCTCAGCCACTGTGGGCGAAATCATCAACGTATACCAGCTGATCAGATGGTGGGACGTATATAACGCCGTAACCTTTTCCTATATCCCATATACATATAATATATGCGTATATAACGTCATCTGGTCATGGGCCAATGTGCATGCATAAATGAATGAAATGCATAAGAAATACATTAATAAGATCAATATACCTTTCGGATAAACTTTATCAACTACGTATTTTTCTGAGACCCATGAACAGAAGATATAATAATAATTCACATGGGGAATAAAGAATGTAAGCATCTCTAATACTTCTACGAATAGAGTCATTTAAGAAAGTTTCGCATTTGCGCGCTTCGTTTGTATCATATGGATCATGCCAAAAGAAAAGAATGGATAGCCTTAATATACGTTTGTAAAACCTTCCAAGAAATTCTTCAAACAACTAAACTCAATCTACCATAGCATACGGAGATTCCAAATTAGTGTTGGGTAAAGGCTAAGTCCGCAACTTAAACTAGTAGCTCGTTTAAGTAAATTTGGATAGCATCTCCCCCGTAACAAGAGCCCCTTCCTATACCATATACCAACAACAATAACCAGAGCAATCCAGCAATACATAATTATCAATAACACGAATAATACTATTGTCAACCACACGAACAATTCTCTTAATCCATAAGAGAAGTTAACCAATCCTACAATGAAACTGGCGACATTTCCCCAGTTCTTATCATTCCCTCAAGCCTAACATGGTCAAGGTAATACAATAACACAACTAGCAACTCCCACAACAAGTTTTACAACCCAAACTATGATACAACGAGCGGCAAGCTCGGCTACGATTATCAAACATACTTCTTCAATATTTTCTTTCCTTCAAAACGCATATCAATGATGACTACAACTATATATCCAAGTTACTCCAATGATTTCCAGCCACCAAAAAATAAAATTTATAAAATTACCGAATAACTGATACAACAATAACAACGACAAAATATGAGTTTCAGCTATTAATCCCATAATTCTCATCCTACAATTTAGCCATGACCTGGAAGAATTTAAATATACTAAGGAGAGGAAATTCTTACCTTATTTTCCCAGAAATACTCTAATTCCTCCTTACTTCACATGGAAGAAAGTCCGGATTAACCAACGCGCCAAAACAGAACAACGAGATCGAGGTAGTGCGCAAAACCTGTATACTGTCTTTGAGAAAGATTACACTTTTTTTCTAACTTTGCTTTGAAGCTGATTTGTAACCATCCGGAGGAAACCGACGTAGGCATAATCTCTATGTCGTTCTTCGCATTTTTCTTCCATGCAAGGACATATCTTTACCTTCATACATTGTAGCTCATATTTCTCAAGGGGACCTTTTTCTAAACTATGTTGAGAAGAGGCAAAATATTTATTTCCTCCACACTTGCTAAAGAGTTGTTGATGATATACATAGATGTTCAAGAAATAAGTTTATCCATCAAAAAGTAAACTATAGTTGTAGTTAGTGGACAGTGGGGTCCACCCCCATTTGCCATAACTTTTGAATTTGATCCTAATCTTATATAACATTTTTTTGCTGAAGTTCATCCGTCACTTTAGAGGTGTAAGTATCTTATTTTGTGAATTCAAGAAGTCTTTTGTATTAGTGGGTGAGGGCCCCACACTTTGTTGACTTTGGCCACAAGTCCTCTAATGTGCCACCAAATTACATGACTTAAGAGTCATTAATTTGGCCAAAACTTACTGCCACGTTAGGGGCCTATCAAGTTTATCCAAAATAATTTATCCTTTTCCTTAATCAACCTATTAATCCCCCACTAATCCAATAATTAACCAATTACCCACATAATTAAGAATTATCCCAAATTACTTAAAATACTAATCACTTTTAACATAACTTATACACCTCACTATCATGGTCATATGGTACCTTGTATGGAACAAGTCCATAAATACGGGGTATTATAGCTTGAATCGTATTTTATCCCCAAATTGTCAAACTTCGACGAAAACTCACTTTCTTCGATTCGCTTACTCTCTCACCTTTACGAATTTACTTATCACTTGTTTGAAGTAGCATATTACTTATAATCTCCAAATAATCTTGTCATTGAACTGAGGTCAATTATCTTACGACAATTTCAACGTACAATACTACAGGGTGTAACATCGACGTAATACTGCGGGGTGTAACAAAAGATCCCGTAAACCTGATTTACCACCAGCTATGAGTCATATTTGATTTCTATAACCTTGAAATCAATTCCCCAGGCCAATTCGAGCCCTGCAATCAAATCTTTATACTCTGCTTCATTGTTAGTTAAAGGGAACATGCTCATGGCTTGGCTTACGTTTTCCCCTAAAGGCGTGATTAAAACTATTATGAACCCGGACCTTATTGCGTTTGAGGCTCCGTGCGTAATTAAGGTCGACACCCCTGATGCCAATTCAAACACCATTACTGCCTCCTTGGTTGCTAGGGGTAGTAGTCCTAGACTAAAATCGGCCACGAAGTCAGACAAGACTTGTGACTTAATTGCAGTCCTCGGATTATATTCTATGTCGAATTCACTCATTTTGACTACCCATTTGGCCAATTTTCCCGAGTGTTCGGGTTTATGAAGGATGTTCCGCAAAAGAAAAGTAGTCACCACATCTATTGTGTGGCATTGGAAATAGGGCCTTGGCTTTCGAGCGGCGACTACGAGAGCTAAGGCCTGTGTTTCTAAATATGGGTAGCGAGTTTCTGCTCCCGTTTAAATTTTGCTAACATAATAAATAGGAAACTGCGTACCTTCGTCCTCCTGGACTAAATCCGCAATTACTGCAACTTCTGAAACCACGAGGTAGACTAGCAATGATTCGCCTTCTTTTGGTTTCGAGAGCAATGAAGGGCTTGATAAGTACTTCTTCAGGCCCCTCAAATCCTGCTATCACTCCGGCATCCATTCGAAATTGTTCTTCTTTTTGAGCAACGTAAAGAAGCGATGACATTTGTTTGATGATCGGGAAATAAACCTACTCAAAGTTGCTAACCTTCCTGTGAGTCTTTGGACTTTCTTCACGTTTGATAATTGATCCGAGATATCGTTTATGGCCTTGATTTTATTGGGGTTTACTTTAATTCTCCTTTGTGAGATTAGAAACCCTAGGAACTTACCAGAGTCGACCCTGAACGCGCACTTCTCGGAGTTAAGTTTCATGTTATGCTTCCTCAGGATATCGAATGTTTCTTGCAAATGTTTAAGTTGGTCACCTGCGTTCAAAGACTTAACGAGCATATCGTCTATATAAATTTTCATGGTTTTTCCTATTTGCTTTTCAAACATCTTATTTACGAGTCGTTGATAAGTGCCTCCGACGTTTTTCAACCCGAAGACATTACATTGTAACAATATGTACCGAAATATGTTATAAATGAAGTCTTTTCCTGATCTTCCGGGTTCATCTTAATTTGGTTGTATCCGGAATAAGCATAAATAAAAGTCATCAGTTCGTGCCCGTTAGTGGCATCAATCATTTGATCGATATTTGGCAGTGGAAACGAATCTTCCAGGCACGCCTTATTAAGATCTTTATAGTCTACACACATACAAAATTTATTGTTCTTCTTAGGAATACTACTAAATTGGCTAGCTAGTCTAGATATCTTACCGCTCGGACCGAACTGATTTTAAGCAAGCGGGTTACCTTATCTTTGACGAATTTATTCCTATTCTCGGCAATATAGCGCTTCTTCTGTCATACTGGTGGTACATTGGTGTTATCACCTAATTTTTTATTATAATTAAAATTTTACCACCTTCTACTATGTAAATAGTTTTAGAAATTTAACATATATTTTTTTAGCTTAGTTATAATTTTTTTATATAGGGTAAGAATTACAAATAATTTAAAAGGTAAATTTATTACTATCGGTATTATTTTTATTTTTTATCTTTATTTTAAAATAAAATAAATTTAAAAAAAAAACGAAAAAAATGAATATATTTTAAAATTTTTGGATGGGAAGAAAATAATAGAAAAATTAAAAGTATGGAATAAAAACGTAAAAGATAAAGTAGGTGAAAATTGTTTAATAAAAAAGTAAAAGAAAGTGAAAAATTATAAAACAAAAAAAGTATAAGGCTGTGTAAATTTTAAAAATAAAAAGAAAAAGAAAGTTGGAATTAAAAAAGAAAAGTAAAAGAAAGTGGAAATTTAAAAAAAAAGTAAAGTAAGTTGGAAATTAAAAAAAAAGTAAAATAAGTGGAAAATAAAAAAAAAAATTAAAAAGTGAGAAATTAAAAAAATAAAAGTAAAAGCAAGTGGGGAATTTTTTTATTTATTGTTTTTAAAAAAATAATAAAATAATTTAAAAAACTTAAATCTGAAAAATTCCGAAATTGTTTTCTATAAATCGAAGTGAGAAATGAGAGAAGAAGGGAGGGAGAAAGAGAAGAAAAAAGAGAGGAGAGAATTGAGATAAATTATTTTTTCTACACTAAGAGAATTTCTAATCGTGTCATTCTTTCTTCCTCTTTCTTTCAAAAAATCCAGCCAAAAAGGAGCAACGAAACGAGATGCGAAATAGCTCGAAAACAGCTTCAAAATAAGTTCCGAAACCATCGTTAATGTGAGGTGATGTTCGAGTTCGCCGGTTCGAGGTTCCAGCGATGGCGCTTTTAGAAGCCTCGGATCTTGGTTCACATTTCTAGCAGAAGTATTAAGTCAAATCTCTTCATTGTACTTTGGATTTGAGAGCTCCCATTTTAAATAAAAATTGCGATTGATTGAGGTATGTTCTTGCCTCTTTCGATTTATATTTTTTGGTCGATCTTTTCATTATGTTTGTTCATGAATCTCTGTTTATGTGTTTGCTTGTGATGTTTGTTGAAGCATTTTCATTGGTTCATATCTTGATTCGCCGTGAGTTTTGATTGTTGTTGCTGATTAAATTTTAGAGTTTATATTTGGTTAATTAGTTAATAAATTAGGCCATGTGATTTATTTGTAAATGTGTCTTGGGCCGTGAAGATTTGGCAAATTAGTTGGGATTAGTTGACATATGATAGTTTAGTTTTGGACTATAATAAAAGAGAAGAATTTGGGCCTCAATAACCTGAATTTCATCCGACCCAATATAACAATTCTAACCCTTTTTCTTAAATAATTGAATAAGCTAGCCCCCATTTTCATAACTAATTTACTACATTTTTCATCAATAATTTAATACTTCTTGGACTTTCCCAATAATCTAAAATCTTAGAAAAATAATCAACAAATGAAACATTCGTAGAATACTTAGGCGAGATTTTAATTTACTATCGTGATTGTGTACACGTTTGCGTGACATAATTTTAATTCCCAAAATAAATCAGGGTACGCCTTCACGCGACTTTGGCCAAACAATCCTTAAGAATAATAAAGCGTGATTAATCGTGTATACGTACGCGTGACATGATTTAACGCCCCAAATAAAATAGATTCACGCACACGTGATCTGTTTCAAAGATAAATCCATAACGCCATAATTTAAAAGCCGTAAAAAAGAAAACGCATATAGGTTCTTAAACACGTAATTAACAATTAATTAAGGTATGGTTGAAGGGACCGTGCTAAAACTACAGAATTCGGGAATGCCTAACACCTTCTCCCCAGTGAACAGAATTTCTTACCTGGTCTTCTATGTTCGCAGACCATAAATAAGAGTCAAGTTTCTCGATTTGGGATTTTAAAATAAATCGGTGACTTGGGACACCATAACAAATATTCCAAGTGGCGACTCTAATCAAATAAATAATCACATTTCGAATAATGTTACTAAATTAGAAAAACTCTCGATCCCTCGGGGAAAAGGAGATGTGATAGCTCTAGCGACTCCGTTGGGGACATAGAACCCAGAATCTCTGGTTCAGGGTTCAGATTTGGAGCTTGAAATACGATCTATATTTGGCTTTCTTGATTATTGATATTACTATGTTGGTGAACCTAATGTGCTAATTGTCGCTCATTTATCACTTTGATATTATTTGAACTGTATAAACTGTCTTCTTACGCCTCCCTTCTGAGTCTTTTGAATTTATGGTACACATGTGCGCGTGGCCCACTTTTATGTTAGAGGTCATACTAAATAGAACGAGGTTGGATCAGTAACTAGGCCGAGTAGACTTTCGTGCTCCCGGTATGTTGCCCCCACCTCGGCTCGAGTTATCCACTTGGGTAAGCTATGTCTAAAACACACCCACAGGATATAAACCTAGAATAACATAGCCTCATGCTGGATTCCTAGTAGGAATGTTTGTTTGCATCTCGTGCATTTGACTTTGGGGACTCAACACAGAGGTTGGGTCCGTCTAGGATAGGTGTACCCAAAATAAAAGACCATCATAATGCATAATACGTGCTACTTGTCCATTTTGTTTGATCTGGTTTGCATGTTAACAGGCTTCTAGAATAAGAACAAAAAATTGAGAAAAGCAGGAGTGAAAGGTAGGAGAGAGAAAATTCATTCGATTTCCAAAAATCACAGTATTTGAAAAATACTGAACCTTTGCCCAAATTGTTTTTAAAAAAAGGAGGTATTTCAAATTGAGCCAAAATTTTCAAGTGCTATATTTCCCCTATTCTGTCAAAATGGACCAAACTACGCGGGTCTGATTCTCATCGGATGTGAGATACGTAGGCACACCTCATCGGTTCCGGTCCAAATATTCAAAAAACATTCCCTTTCCTTAATTCATTCTAAGAATTCTTTCCTTAGAAAATTCAAAAAAAAATTAAATCCTAAATTTCCTTCTTTTCCGAAGTCTTTCATTCGAAAAAAAAAGAACAAAAAATAAATTTAAATCAAAATCCAAAGTATTTTCTTTCTTCTTTAGAATTCCTTCTTTAAAAATGTATTTTAAAAAAATCAAAATTCTATAAAAAGAAAAAAAAATCAAAAAAATAATAATATTTATAAGTCTTTATATAAAAATATAAAGACAAAAAGAAAATGGCTCAGTTTATTCCCGATTTTTCTGAACTACGTAATGATCTGATTCATGCGACGTCATGATACGTAGGCAATCCCCATCGGATTCGATCATAGCCATAAACAAATTGAGTGAAAAAATAAACCGAAAAAAAATTGAGTGAAAAAATAAACCGAAAAAAAATTGAGTGAAAAAGAAATAAAAGAGAGACAAACAATAAGAGTGAAAAACAACAAAAAGAGAAAGAAAAAGAAACCAAGATATGAAAAACAAAATCAAAAACAAAAGAAAAAAAGAGTCTCTCGAGATGGAATCACTTCACCCCTCTTGGTGAATCATATTCAAGCTTGTTCCAAAAGCTAATCAGGCTAGGTCTGTTGCAGCTAGTGGCCCTGAACCGGCCGAACCCCGAGTTCCCTCGCACCGAGCTAATGCTAGATGTGAATACCACTCTAGAGCAGTGGGATATGATACAAAGGACTGTTGGACCCTCAAAAGGGCATTTGCAGACTGGATGATCCAACACTGAAAGCCACGGTAGCCATTACCGCAGCAAAAGAAAAACCTAAAAACAGGCGCCAAACCTGAAAAGTTATTTGTCACATGGGATTCTCGGTAGCCGGGCTTGCTATCTTTTCTGTGTCCGGATTATTTCAGGGTGTAATGCAGACGTTTTGCTTTTATTGTCTTGCTTTCTCATGTAAACCCTTCTATCTTTAAAAAAAATTAAAAAAAATGAAATCAAATGAAATTAATATTTCATCGAATGTCTCTTTTCTTAATCTTGTCACCTTTCTTATTCTCTTTTTAGTTCTATTAATGCAGATTTTAATTACTTGACATGCTTGCAGACTTTATGCCTAGATCCTAAAATGTTGTCAGACCTCGAAATAATGAATCAAGAAGCAGAATGTGTTGAAGATAAGGCTTGTGAGAAAATAAACAAAGAATTGGAACAGTGGGCCTAGGCCAAGTCCGAATGAAATCAGAAGAAGTTGAAATTTTCTCTCTCGGATCATTGTTGAAGACGAGATTGAGGATAAAGATTGGGTCAAGAATCGATTGGAACAATTGACACTGATTGATGAAAAGCGATTGGCCGCAGTTTATTACGGGCAGTTGTACCAACAAAGAATGGCTAGTGCCTACAATAAGAAAGTGCGGCCCAGGAAATTTGAAGTGGGGCAACTCGTTCTGAGATGTATCCTCCTCCATCATGAAGAAGCTAAAGGAAATTGGCTCCAAATTGATGTAGTAAAAAAGGTACTATGTTTGACCTTTCACGCACCTTTAATGCTCTTTGATTGGGATGACGAAGGCTTACATTCTCGCTACCCAGACACCATAAATCCTTTTTGCCAATCCTTTGAGCCAGTTACCTTTCTTTGATTACCCTCTTTGGAACCTGAAGGAGTTATTGAAAACAAAAAAAAAACAAGAAATAAAAAAAAGAAGAAAAAAAAGGAAAAGGAAAGAGAAAGAAAACAAAACAGACAGAAAGACAAGAAAAAAAACAGTTCATGTTACCTTGAACTATGTTTGACATTACTCCGAAAGGATACGTAGGAAGCCTCTCTCTAGGGTTCAGTCATACCAAAACAAAAATCCACAGTCCCCCAAAAGTTGAAACTGGGGCAGATGTTATAATGGTTCGGCGATGGTTTCGCCTGAAAGGTTCCAAAGTTGTAATTCAATCCAAATCATTTTTTACCCAAATCCTTTTCAAGTTCTTCCGATCAATCAATGATAATGTTCAAAGTTGGAGGATACAGTCACTTGGATCTGATGCAACCAAAATGAGAGAAATAAAATGATAGGGTCTTATTGGTGAAAACCCTCACGGGCACAGTAACGCGATAGGGGAGTAAAGAAGCTAAAATGAGAGTTTTATTAGTGAAAACTCGCAAAGAGCACTATAAGGCGATGGTGAGAAGATAAATGAGAGAGGTCATCTGGTGAAAACACGCAAAGGGCACTACTGATCGAAAAGAGGATCCTCACAGTCACTAGCAATAGACACAATCCCGGGCATTGCTTTTCGGTTTCGAGGCAAAAGTTGTGATGAATTTTTAAGGGTCAGACGGTTTACAAGGATCAGGTGTTCAGCCCAAGGCATGTCATGTTCATTGAAGTTCGCATGTACTCCAGACAAGTCCTTTTTTCCTTTCCCCGAAAAGGATACCTCTTGTCTAAATTCATTGTCCATTCCATTGTTTGTTGTTCTTTGAATCCCTTTCGGTCTAACTTTGTTCCAAAAACTAAGGAAAAGAAGGGATGGCAAGACTGATTTACAAGGGTCTTGTTTGATATAAGATAATATGCAAAAAAGGCACCCAGACTCGACAAGAGCATCAAGTCGACCTCGACTGGCCATAGAGGTCGATGCTTAGAAAGCAAAAACTCTTGTAAGGAGGAAATCAAATTGAAAAATGCCTACAAGGCAAAACGAAGTTGAATAGCTTAAGTCCCAAGTGGCTAACCGTTTTGGCAAAGTTGAAAAGCCAAAGGTTCCCCAGTGCTCTGAAATTGAAAGTTTTTGAGGAAAGAAGTCGTAAGTGAAATGCACAAAGGCAAAATAAAGTTGAAAAGGTTAAGTCCCACGCGACCAACCGTCACGTAAAAGATTGAAAAGTCAAAGTCTCTTTGGGGCCAGAAATACAAGTGGTATTAACGAAACATCTAATGGAAGGTTGAAATCATCATCAAAATAAGATGGGCACAAAGCCAAGCTGCCAAAGACATCAAGTCCACAAACCGACCACCACTTTCAAAACTCACAATTTTTCTTTGTTTGTAGCAGGAACAAAGCAGTGCAGAATGGTGATTTCTAAAGGACGAATGTCACCAAAGGTGAGTTTCGCAAAATCTCTATTTTCTTTTATTTTCAGCATGCATCACTATTACAAATTATTTTTGTAACTTAACCGAGGTAGAACATTTTCACCTAGGGTGATTCAGCTCATATTTCCGGGTAGAAGTGCTATTCGCCCAGGCTTGCTTCTCGTAGCTTAACCCAGGTAGAACCTTTTCGCCTTGGGGTATCAAACTCATAGTTCTGGGTAGAAGTACTCTTCGCCCATGCTTGTTTTTCGTAGATTAACCCAGGTAGAACCTTTTTGCCCAGGGGGATCCAGCTCATAGTTCCAGGTAGAAGTACTCTTCGCCCAGGTTGTTTTTCGTAGCTTAACCCAGGTAGAACCTTTTCAACTAGGGGGATCCAGCTCATAGTTCCAGGTAGAAGTACTCTTCGCCCAGGCTGTTTAACATAGCTTAACCCAGGTAGAACCTTTTCGCCTAGGGGAATCCAACTCATATTTCCGGGTAGAAGTACTCTTCGCCCAAGCTGTTTTTCATAGCTTAACCCAAGTAGAACATTTTCTCCTAGGGGGATCCAATTCATAGTTCCAGGTAGAAGTATTCTTCGCCCAGGTAGAACCTTTTCGTCTAGAGGGATCTATCTCATAGTTTCCGGGTAGAAGTACTCTTCGCTCAGGTTATTTTTTGTAGCTTAACCCAGGTTGAACCTTTTCGCCTAGGGGGATCTAGCTCATAGTTCCGGGTAGAAGTACTGTTCGCCCAGGCTATTTTTCATAGCTTAACCCAGGTAGAACCTTTTCGCCTAGGGGGATCCAGCTCATAGTTCAGGGTAGAAGTACTCTTCGCTCAGGATATTTTACGTAGATTAACCCAGATAGAACCTTTTCGCCTAGGGGGATCCAGCTCATAGTTCCAGGTAGAAGTACTCTTCGCCCAGGCTGTTTTTCGTAGCTTAACCCAAGTAGAACCTTTTCGCCTAGGGGGACCCAGCTCATAGTTCCGTGTAGAACTACTCTTCGCTCAGGTTGTTTTTCGTAGCTTAACCCAGGTAGAACCTTTTTGCCTGGGGGGGATCCAGCTCATAGTTCCGGGTAAAAGTACTATTCGCTCAGGTTGTCTTATGTAGCTTAACCCAAGTAGAACTGTTTCGCCAGGGGGATCCAGCTCATAGTTCCGGGTAGAAGTATTCTTCGCTCAGGTTGTTTTACGTAGCTTAACCCAGGTAGAAACTTTTCGCCTAGGGGGGTCCAGCTTATAATCCGAGTAGAAATACTCTTTGCCCAGGCTCGTTTTTCACAGTTTAACCCTTGTAGAACCTTTTCACCCAGAGGATTCATTTTTATTTCAGTAATACAGGGTACCAACCCCTGGTTACAATTATTTTCCGCAATACAGGGTGTCATCCCCTAGTTACATTTCCTTTCAGTAATACAGGACTCCATCCTATGACTACATTCTTTTCAGTAATACGGGGTACCAACCCCTGATTACATTTTTTTCCATAAAACAGGGTATCAACCCTTGGTTACATTTCCTTACCAATATCAGGGTACTCGAATCCCTAGTCGTTTTTCCAATATAGGGTCTCCACTTCCTAGTTTCTTTTATTTTAGACATAGGGTCTCTATTCCCTAGCCTCTGTTTAGTTTTCGGGGTACACCATTCCCGACCTTTTATTGCTTTCAATAAAGAAGTAGCTTAGAATTTTGTTACAATAACTCACGAAATTTTTCTAGTGCAAACTAGGGTAGAAATATTTTGTTCGTTTGTTTGTTTTGGTGTCTGAATAGGTTTTATCTCGAGGCACTGGGTTCGAGATGGCCAAAAGAAGAAGTCTCAATTCAGAATAAAAGAAAAAAAAATAGGTGAATCCAAAATGCAAATGTAGTTGAAAAGATGTGGAATGTTCAAGACATGACTGAAGACACGAGCATTGGAGTCCCATTTTGATTAGAAGAAGCTATAGAACAATGAACTAACACTTATAGCTAGCGAGCATCAAGGTTTAGATCAGAGTATGCATGAAGAACCAGTCAAGACTCAAGATCAAGTTTCAGAAGACTCAACGATAGGAATCTTGTAACTCATAGCCGATAGGCTTGTTTAATTATTTTTTTATAATAGCAGGAACGCGGACCGAAACCTTGACGGAACCTCACTCGACTCCTCAAACTCATCATTTCATCATTCTCCTTGAACTACACGTGACCCGATTCCCCTACAACCCGGGATATGTAGGCTGTACAAAATCAGGACTCGGTTGCACCCTATCTTTTATTTCTTTTTCTTTTGAATAACGGTTTGGTCAAAAATTAGTCACATGGCTCACCTAGTCTTTGCCTGAAAACTCTTCAGGCTTCCAAGCAAAGAGGGGCAGCTGTGAACACCTAATTTTTGACTATATTTAAATTTTTACCACCTTCTACTATGTAAATATTTTTAAAAAATTAATATATATTTTTTAGCTTTGTTATATTTTTTATATAGGGTAAGAATTAAAAATAATTTAAAAGATCAAATTATTACTATTACTATTGTTTTTATCTTTATTTTAAAATAAAATAAATATTAAACAAATCAAAAAAATTAAAATTGTTTTTTTTAATTTTTTGATGGGAATAAAATAATAGAAAAAATAAATATATGGAATAAAAAAGTAAAAGTAAAAGTAGGTGAAAAATTTTTAATAAAAAAGTAAAAGAAAGTGGAAAATTTAAAAAATAAAAGTAAAAGAATGTAAAATTTTAAAAATGAAAAGAAAAAGAAAGTTGGAATTAAAAAAGAAAAGTAACAGAAAGTGGAAATTAAAAAAAAGAGAGAAAAGTAAAATAAGTGAAAATTAAAAAAAAAAATTAGGAAATTAAAAAAATAAAAGTAAAAGAAAGTTGGCAAATTATTTTATTTTTAAAAAAAATAATAATAATAAAATTATTTAAACAAATCTAAAAACTTCCGATTTTTCTTTCTATAATAGAAGTGAAAAATAAGAGAAGAAGTCAGGGAGAAAGAGAAGAAAAAAGAGAGGAGAGAATTGAGAGAATATTAGTTTTCTACGATAAGGTAATTTCTACTCGTGTCATTCTTTCTTTCTAAAAATTCAGCCAAAAAGGAGCAGCAAATCCAGCTGTGAAAAAGCTCGAAAATAGCTTCAAAATTNGTTTTATTTTTTAAAAAAATAATAATAATAAAATTATTTAAACAAATCTAAAAACTTCCGATTTTTCTTTCTATAATAGAAGTGAAGAATAAGAGAAGAAGTCAGGGAGAAAGAGAAGAAAAAAGAGAGGAGAGAATTGAGAGAATATTAGTTTTCTACGATAAGGTAATTTCTACTCGTGTCATTCTTTCTTTCTAAAAATTCAGCCAAAAAGGAGCAGCAAATCCAGCTGTGAAAAAGCTCGAAAATAGCTTCAAAATCAGTTCTGAAACCATTATTAATATGAGGTGATGTTCGAGTTCGCCGGTTCGAGGTTCCGGCGATGACGCTTTTAGAAGCCTCTGATCTTGGTTTAGATCTCTAGCAGAAGTATTAAGTCGAATCTCTTCATTGTACTTTGGATTTGAGAGCTCCCATTTTAAATAAATATTGCGGCTGATTGAGGTCCGTTCTTGACTCTTTCGATTTATATTTTTTGGTCGATCTTTTCATTATGTTTATTGATGAATCTTTATTTATGTGTTTGCTTGTGGTATTTATTGAAGAATTTTCATTGGTTTCTATCCTGATTCGCTGTGAGTTTTGATTGTTTTTGCTGATTAATTTTAGAGTTTATATTTGGTTAATTAGTTAATAAATTAGGTCATGTGATTTGTTTGTAAATGCATCTTGGGCCGCAAAAATTTGGCAATTAGTTAGGATTGGTTGACATATGATAGTTTAGTTTTGGACTATAACGAAAGAGAAGAATTTGGGCCTCAATAAATTGAACTTCATCCAACCCAATATAACAATTCTAGTCAATTTTCCTTAAATAATTGAATAAGCTAACCCCCCTTTTCATAACTAATTTACTACTTTTTTCATCAATAATTCAATACTTCTTGGACTTTCCCAATAATCTAAAATCTTAGGAAAACAATCAACTCATGAAACATTCGTAGAATACTTAGGCGAGATTTTAATTTACTATC
>AWOL01S0053354.1:23708-36013 GCA_000715115.1 Nicotiana otophora
ACATAGGTTCTTAACACACGTAATTAACAATTAAGCCAGGTATGATTGAAGCGACCGTGCTAAAATCATGAAATCCCAGAATGCCTAACACCTTCTCCCGAGTTAACAAAATTCCTTACCTGGTCTTTTGTATTCGCAGACCATAAATAAGAGTCAGTTTTCTCGATTTGGGATTTTAAAATAAATCGATTACTTGGGACACCATAACAAATATTTCAAGTGGTGACTCTAATCAAATAAATAATCTCATTTCGAATAATGTTACTTAAATTAGAAAAACTCCTTATCCATCTGGAAAAAGGAGGTGTAACAATTGGGATCCAAACACAGCGTGTGCACGGCTATTTACATCGGGATACCTATCATATCCTCGTGCGACCATGCAAAACAATCAACGTTAATTTTAAGGAATTCAATAAAAATAGACCTGAGCTCGGGATGCAGTCCTATCCCCAAGTGAAATTTTCTTTCTAAGAATTCTTCAAACAATGCCACTTGCTCTAGTTACTCTGCCGTGGATTTTGTTGCGTCCGTTTCTTCCGGAACTTGGAAATATCTCGGAACCTGATATTGTTTTGATGATTCCGCCCCTGGAATAAACTCTTCTAACTCGGGAGTAGGCGCTGGTTTCTGTAATTGCTATGTTGTGCGCTCCTTCCCTTTGCTACTGGAAACTGAGATTGCATTCATCTCCCTCGTAGCCAGTTGGTCACCTCTTATCTACTTGAGGGCGTCGGAAACTTCAGCAATTGGTGATACGTTGAAGGTACAACTTTCATCTCGTGTAACCATGGCCTTACTAAGATGATGTTATATCCCATATCACCATCCACTACTTTGAAGAGAGTTGTTTTCATTACTCCTTCAGCATTCGTGAGTAGCAAGATCTCTCCCCGGGTCGTCACGCTCGCAAGGTTGAATCCAGCGAAGAGTTTTGTCACTGGAATAATGCTTCCGATGAGTTTAGCTTATTCCAATACTCTCTATTATATGATATTAGCCGAACTTCCTGGATCTACTAGAACACGCTTAATTGTAATATCTAACATATTTAAAGAGATTACAAGTGCGTCATTGTGTGGTAACATCAATCCGTCTACGTCTTCCTCTATGATAATATCGTCCTCCCAGAGTCTTTTGATGTGAGTTATCGATACTTTAGTCTTCTTTACCGCCGAAAGGTTGATCCCGTTAATCTCGTTCCCCCTAAATATCATGTTGATCGTTTGGCGTGGGGTTTCTTCCTTTACTTTTGAGGATTCCGTGTTGTCACACTTATGACCGAAATTGTTCTTAGCTCGATTACTCAAGAAATCTCGGAGATGACCATTCTTCAATAGCGTTGCCACCTTTTCCCGAAGATGTCAGCAGTCCCCTGTCCGGTGACCGTTCATCCCATGGTATTTGCACTATAAATTAGGATCCCTCTAGCTAGAATCGGACCTCATAGGTCTTGGGAATCTTGCTTCTTTAATGTTCCTCATGGCTGACACTAGTTCCACTACTCTAACTTTGAAGTTATATTCCGATAACATGGGGTAAGAAAGATCTCGAGTCCCCGACGTTTGTTTATCTTGAAGTGATTTATTGCTTCGACCACGATCAATCCCTCCGTCAATGGTGAACTTGTTTGCTGCTTGGAAATTTCTGTCGCATCCTTTGGTATGCTCGTAGGGTAAAAACCGACCCCTCGAAGTCTTCATATCCATGTCGTAGTCATCCTTTAGTTTTTCTCTATTCTTCTCCCGACCGTTGGCCGATGATGTAGAACCGACCTGGTCATCTTCGATCCTCATCTTTGACTTGTACCGATTGTGAACATCTGCCCACGTTGTTGCTTGAAACTCAAGCAGGCTTTCCTTCAACTTTCGGGAAGCATCTGAACCTCTCGGATTCAATCCTTTGGTGAATGCTTCAGCTGCTCATTCATTCGGGATGGCCGGGAGCAATATTCTTTCTTACTGAAATTGTGTAACAAACTCTCGTAATAATTTTGATTCTCTTTGCGCAATTCTAAATATGTCGGCCTTCCGGGCTTGCACTTTTCTGGCCCCGACATGAGCTTTAATGAAAGAATCCGTGAGCATCTCAAAGAAATCTATGGAATGCTCGGGCAGTAACTAATACCATGTTAGGGCTCCCCTCGTGAGAGTTTTGCCGAATTTCTTTAGCAACACAGATTCAATTTCGTGATGAGTTAGATCATTTACTTTCACCACCGTTGTGTAGGTTGTAATATGTTTCTGTGGATTTGAAGTTCCATCATACTTTGAAACTTCATGCATTTTGAAATGCTTCGGGATTAGTATTGGTTCCACACTTGGTTTGTACAATCATTGAACATACTTCTTCGTGTTCGGGCCATTCAATACTGGTGGTGCGCCCGAGATTTGATCTATGCGGGTATTTACTTCCCTCATGAACCGTAAAAGCTCATCTTTGAATGAATCATTCTCGTTCTTAAGACCTGATCTGCTCCCCATAGTCCCATCGGAGGCGACTTCACCCCTGGGAGTATTGTTATCGATTTTCTGTGTTGTTTGGTCTGCGAAAACAACGGGAGGAATCATATCGCACATGTTCACATTATTCGAAGCACCTCATAACGCCTACTTCAGTTCCTTCATAACCTGATTCTGCCGCGTGAGATGGCCTAGAATGATTGCATGTTGCTCTTGCCTCACAACATCCGTTACTTGCTCCTCATCAGTATCATCGAGAGTTCTTTCCTGAACCTGTCGAGGGTACCGTCTGTCACGTACCGGCGTGGCGTCATTCCCCTCATTGCGGAATTTTGGGGTTGTGTGCATCGTTAACAGTGTTATCTGCCATTTTTTGCGATTTTTTCTAAGACAAAAATAGTCAAAACACGTTAGTAAAAGAGGCAAGAATAAATTTAATTGCACGGGTGTCTAGGCCCCACGGTGGGCACCAAACTGTTTACCCATAAAACGGTACAGTTGAATTTATACGTGATTTCTAGACAAGTGAACTAATTTGATCCTGAAATAATATAATAATCGAAGAAATACACAGTACTTAGCCTTGGAATGTAGATGAAATAACAAAGATACTGATTCCGTGAACACGGTTTCCGAACACACCAATGATGGGATCAAAAAGTAAGAGAGTGAAATTGTATAAAGCTTTGTATAGAATATAATCTATGCTCTTGCCAGAAATTTTGTGTCCCTTACAATGATAACTAAGCTCAATATTTATAGTTATATCTAGGGAAGAATGTCCTAGGATTGTGCCTTCCTTTAATGTCAATTATGAGGGTTATTGATAAAGATATAACGTTGATCGTAAATGTCAAATTCTTTGTAACGGACCGCTGCTCTTAATGCTGTAGAATATTCCTTAGTAAATGCTATCGGACGCAAAGCATTTAATATATTTTTATGAACGTTATCCGTTCCGGTGACAAGCGCAGTGGTTGTGTTCGGTTCTCAGCCATTCCATCTTGGATTTCACGTGTCCTCCTTTTAGTCAACCACACGTCATATCAGATTTTACACTTTAAACATACATCCTTGAGTTGTTTCTTTCGCACAATTGTAGTATTTAACTGTAAAATACTAGCTCAGAAGATTTACGTGTTCCTTCTTAGCGGAAGCGGATTCGCAATAACCACGACTTATGTCACTGCTTGTCGGGAATTCTCACGAGGCTGATGAATCCTCTTTGTCCACAACCTAAAATCTCATAGATGCAAAGAACTCTTCCAAACCCGGGCCATTCTATTATCATTGAAAGTCACATCGTAAACACCCATAACTCTAGGGTTTTACGTAGAGAAATAACTGATGGGCTCGTGCCTCGTGGCCAATTATGAAGCAAATCTTTTGCTTGAAATCTACAAAACCTTCAGCTATAATAGAGGTTGCTAGCATATCAATCAATAACCGAAAAAGTGGAGTCGTCTTTAATTCGTTACGTTGCAGTTCACAATAGTGAAGAAATCACATACTTTGAGATAAATCGCAGCATTTTTAACCAAAACAAATAAAGTATAACCTTTGATTTGACTTAGTTGTTATAATCCCATAGTAAATGAGAGCCATTTTTAATCTTTTGATATAGTTCCCAGAATACCTAGCTAGTTCACTTTAGTAGTTTAATTAAAAGAGTTAAAGTAAAATTTACCTAGCTAGGTCATGCAATTAAAAACACTTGCACAGATTTGAAGTTAGAAGTGATTTAAACGTAATTGTTAACGGTGGCGGATTCAGAATTTTAAAGTCATGATGCTCACCGTAAAAGATTTCAAAAGAAGAAAAAAAATGAGTTTAGTTATGGGTGCTCACTCTATATTTATTGAAATATTTTTATAACTGTCTATACAAATTTACCAAATATGGTCAAAGTTAATGAGTGATGTGGATCCGCCACAAATTGTGAATGCTCATGTACGTCGTTCAGACGATTTATTTCGTATAGTTTTGGAACAACACCTTAAACTATTACTCCCTCCGTTCACTTTTGCTTGTCCACTATAATAAAAATATTTTTTCACTTTTATTTGTCCAATATACTAAATCAAGAGAAAAATAATCTTTTTTTCTTTTTTACCCTTATTATTAACTACACATTACCCAAATCATTTCTCAAGACTTTTGAAAATACTATCATTATTATGGGTAAAATTGTAAAATACATAGAGTATATTACTGTATTCGGTATGAAGGAAAACAAATTCCAGAAAATATTTTCCAATTTTTTCTTGTTTGGTTGGCTTAAATGTTTTGAAGAAAAAAAATTCTCATCAACTCATTTTTCTCCAATCGAAGGAAAATATTTTCCCTATCAATGTTTTGGAAAATGTTTTGGCTTAAATTGTAAAAAAATATTTTATTTCTTTTCAATAAAATGATGCAGTAAAAAGTATTTTCTTTTATTTTAATAAAAAGTACTTTTTTCATAATGTAGAAAAAGTATTATCTTTTATTTTAAAAAAATTATGTAGTAAAAAGTATTTTTATTTTTATTTCAACAAAATGAGTACTTTTCTCTTATGTTGTAGAAAGGGTACCTTTTTTTTCGAAAAAAGAGTATTTTCTTTTTAGTTATGTAGCACAAATTTCAACATTATTTTCACTTTTATTTGTCCACTATACTAAATCAAGAGAAAAATAATTTTTTTTTCCTTTTTACCCTTATTATTAACTACACATTACCCAAATCATTTCTCAAGACTTTTGAAAATACTATCATTAATATGGGTAAAATTGTAAAATACATAGAGTATATTACTGTATTCGGTATGAAGGAAAAATATTTCTAGAAAATATTTTCCAATTTTTTCATGTTTGGTTGGCTTAAATGTTTTGGGAAAAAATATTTTCATCAACTCATTTTTCTCCAATCGGAGGAAAATATTTTCCCTATCAATGTTTTGGAAAATGTTTGGGCTTAAATTATAAAAAAGTATTTTATTTCTTTTCAACAAAATGATGCAGTAAAAAGTATTTTCTTTTATTTTAATAAAAATTACTTTCTTTTCATAATGTAGAAAAAGTATTATCTTTTATTTTATTTTTTAAATGTAGTAAAAAGTATTTTTATTTTTATTTCAACAAAATAGTACTTTTGTTTATGTTGTAGAAAGGGTACCTTTTCTTTTTCAAAAAAAGAGTATTTTCTTTTTAGTTAAGTAGCACAAATTTCAACATTATTTTTGCATGAAAAAAGTAAAGCAACACATTAGTTACTTTAGGTTTGTGTGAATTTTTAAAAGAATAACTAAATTCATGAAGAAAATAAAATCCTGAAAAAGTTGGGTATTTGGGTTGGGAGTGGGGGGAGAGCACAGGAAAGGTAGGGGAAAGGGCGGTCAAAAGAGTAGCATAAAAATTATTTTTCTAACAAAAATATTTTACTCTCTAACTAAACATTAAAAATATTTTTTGAAAAAAAAATTTCTCTCACCAACCAAACGAGGAAAAATAAGTAATAAAACCACTTATTTTCAAGAAAATAAGTGATAACACACCCATATATTTTTTTATTTTTTTTAAAGATGGTACAACATCAAAAGTGGACAATTAAAAATGAACAAGTGATTGAAGTATTGATTAAAGCTCCAACTACCTTCATTCATCATTTATTGACCGGAAATGTTCTTCTGTAGCCACTTCAGTTTTTTGTTTTTTCAAATGTCACCATTTGAATCACAATATTACTAATTTAAATTTTAAGGGGTCGTTTGTTTATCAGGATTAAGGAGTTATTCCAGATTTTCAGTATACAATTGGGAATTAAATTTATGTTCAGTGTTTGGTTGTGCGTATTAGTTAAACTATGATAAAATTTATACTAGAATTTTGATATTATCTATCTCATATAGGAGGTGAAATTATAATCCTTGGTATTAACCTTGTCTTGCCCTATTAGTTTTATGGCAATTTTTATCCTGTTAGACATTCTTTACTCCCTTGTTTTTTCTCTCGCAAAAAATATGGGAAAAAAAGACCCTAACCCGTTAGAAAGCATATTTTTATTTCGTTAATTGTGTTTTCAACACGCTCCTCACTTGCGAACTTTATTCTTTTTTATAGGCTAAGCACATAAAAATCTCTTTTATAATGAGTGATGTTGAGATCTCGAACGTAACTTCCTAGTCTACTATTATGTTAACATATGTAAATCAAGCTTGAAGTATTAAAGAAATCACGCTTTATCTAGTTAATTATGTATTTAATAGAAGACACTAACCACTAAGTCATTCTCATTGATTCCTCAATCGCATATAGACTATGTGAGAAAAGTTAATGCTGGAGTCATAGTAGTTTATTTTGTTTCAAGTTTAGGCAGTCGAAAATGTAGGTCTTGTGAAGAGATTATGTTTTGATTGAGCTAATTAAACTTTCTTAAATTTGAATTGGTTAAGAGTTTAATTTTTTGGAAAGAAGAACATCTTTGTGTAGGGTAAGTCAGACTTTGCCACAAACGAGGAAAGAGCTTTGGGAGTCTTGTGCAAAAGCATGGTCAAAAAGGTCTTAAACATCACACTTGCCAAAGTTGAGTCTAATTACCAAACTTCCTATCGGACTAGTTATAAACTATTACCATTTTAGAAAAATATGGAATTATTTATTACCTCTTTTTTAAGATTTATCACTAATGTTTCTGTGAGCATTTAAATTTTATTGGATTTAAATTCAATTAAATCATTTGGACTATATGTTAAATATATTAGTTCAGATAAATATTATGTGCCAATATAGTTGGATTAATTACTTAAATTCAATAAATATTGACTAGGCTAGCCCATTTTGTTGGGCAACAAATGATTAGCTCACTTTATAGGTCCAATATTCCTAGATTACTAGTTTCATGCCACGTGTCAAATGATGTGGCGCGCCAAGTCAAACGAAAGAGCCAATATGATCATGACACGTGTTCAAATGACAAGGCATGCCAAATCAAATCAAAGGCCCATGAAATGATGTGCAAGTGACATGTTTTAACCAATCAAATGCGGTCTTGTCACTCTTCAATGTGATTGGTCGGAAAGAGTTTGTTGTCATCACAACTTCTCCATTCTACAACTATAAATATGGCTCTTCATAACTCAGAAAAGATACCATAAGTTATAACAAGAAGCAAGAAAGAGCTCGTGGATCAAACGCTGAAAATTCCTCCACAAGTTTCAAGTTTCAAGTTTCAAGCACTCAAGTTCAAGCTTCAAGAAATCAATTTCAAGTTCAAGAACAAAGAACAAATCAAGATCCAAGAAGTACGCGTTCAAATCAAAGTTCTTGCTAGTTGAATTCAAAATCAAAGTTCGTGGCAATGAATATAGATTCAATATCAAGCTCAAAGGCCCTTGAATTTATTTACTGTTGAAAAGAAGAATCAGAGGAACCATAGATATTGTAACGCTCAAACTATTTGAAATAAAATACTATTAGTGTTGCAATATTTTTCAGTCTCGATTTTCTCGACGTAAATTTATTGTCTGCAGTTTCAATTAATAAAATAAGATATTTAAAGAAAAGTAATGTGTAATTTAGACGAATATTTTTATAAGTAACGCCTTTAGTGTCTTTCTAAAGATGTGTACAAAAATATTAAAAACTGATAATATCACTGAAATGAGTATTTTGGAAAAATGACACTGTCAAGCCGCTGTAGAAATAATAGCCGAAAAAATATATAAAATTTTATATTTGTTTTGTATATATATATATATATATATATATATTCTCTATGTTATATATAAAAATTATACAAGTTTTATACACTTTTTCGGCTATCAGATATAAATAGTTTCTGACGCGGGCTAAAAGTGACAATAGGTTTATTTTAAAAGTTCTTCTATTGGACCAAAAAAAAAAAGAAGTTATACTATGCTTTGTTCTGCTGCTTAATGGTTGATTCCTAGTGATTATGGATATGACATCATTTAGGTATTAAAGTAGCTTTATTTGTTGTCTCATTCTGCAAAGATCCATGATGGGGTCGTTAATTCCTTCATTTGTCTCTCTTATAATCAAATTCATATTAGTATAATCTTTACTCTAACAAGAAGCTGTTGACACAAAACTTACTTTAAATTTCGTTGTATAACCACAAACTTCACTAATGATAAGAGGTCTTGACCTGAAAACAAGGAGAGGACTTCTACTACCCATTTGACTCATTTAATTATGGTACATCGATATTGTTTTAAAAAAGAAATCACACCGCAAACCCACAAAAACAAAAACAAGAATATTATGGAGAAAAAAACTTTGAAAAGTTACGAGGAAAATCTCAAGGTTGTTGCTTTTTACCAAATTATTCCATTGTTATATGTCTTCTTTTTCTCCTTTTCTCGCTATGTAAATCTTTGACATATTCAAAAGTTAAAAAGTCATTTAAGAAAATATGATGACACAGCAAGAAAAAAAGGAGGAAAATATTAGTATACTCAAAGGTTCAGAATTACTCTTTGATACTGGATTATGTGCCAATGTCAATCCATTTTCTACCATTTATTTCTATTCGTAGACTGAAACACAACAATTTATTAATAAGGAATGTCAGCCGTTAATAATTTTATTTGCAACCAATAATTTTCAAATGGGGCTATTCAAGGATATAAAATGTCACACTGTAATATAAGATCAATTAAACAAGATCCCCTCATTCCAATTTCATGTCTTATAAAAACGGAATATATTAAAATGTACTCAAAATATTCCAAACAGAGGATTGAAATTAAGAGTCAAACAAAGACGTAAACTAAAATATACCAAAAATAATCGCTAAACATTGAAATAACTAATATAAGAACTCTACTAAACATTGGCTGAGACAAACTTGAACCATTGAGTTTGAGGATTGTCATTGCTCTTCTCATCTAAGCCAATGCATTTTCTAACCAAAACTTTAGAGGAAGAATAATAGGTATCAAAATCCAAACACAACTCAGTGCCATTTTCATCATGATTTGAAAGTTGATAATTTGAAACAAATTTCCATGTACTTTGTTCACTGCAATCTGTTGAAAGAGTTACAGGCAAACCTTCTCTTGATGTTGTGAGACAGAGAGAAGTTCCGGTTAATCGGATCGGCGTGTCATCGCCGTCGTAGCTCCACCGGCTTGCTCCGATGCAATCACTTGCATATAATACATTGTTGGCTGCAGCATGCAAGCATTTGCCACTTTGTGGATGGAATAATAAGTGGTACATTGGTTGTTTTGATTTTGGATCTATAAAATTCAAATATACTAGGAGTTAACATAGTGAAAGTAACAATGCACTCGAGTAAATATGCAAGTTTAACTTCCATAAGTGTAAAAGATTTTTTTGCTATCACGTCACTTAAAAGATAATAACAGATAACAAACTTTAAAATTGAATTTATCTTTAACGTGTCGTAGCATGTAGCTTTTCTTATATTTTATGTTACTAATCTCATTTTTAGTGGACGGTTACTTGTATGTATCTTTTTGACTAATACCGTTAAAATTCTTTTTAACTAACAATATGTAAAAGTTAAATACTAAAAAGTAAGGTAGTTACCTACTATAACAAATTAAATAAAATAATAGTATAAATTTCTTCAGATTATCAGTGTATGTAGTATACAAATACTATAATCTATCAATTATATTGTGTATGTAGAATACAAAGTCTATAAACTATCAATTGTATAGAAGATAAGTTAGTATAAACAAGTTAAACTCCAAAAAATAAAACAAGTTAGCTGTTACAACAAATAATACCAATGTAAAGAAGTTAAATCAATATAAATAAGTTAAATTCCATGTAATTAGAGAGATTAGTTGTTTCAACAAGTCAAAATACACAGACAGTATAAAATTCTTTACACTATCGTCAAATCCATTAGCAGACACCTTGATAGGATTCAATTCCAAACAATTATCTCTTACCAAAAGGAGGGACATAAGACAAAAGAAATAAAACTTTTACCTTGGAGTTTTTGTTGAATAAGTTGTAATTTTGCATGATATTCAGGACTTCTAAGAGAATTCCATGTAGAATTAAACATCCCATACATTTCCTCCATTCCTTGTTGACCTTCTCTTGTATAATAATTACCTTGCAACGCCCAAACGGCCCAATCCAAATCCAATTCTGCTAAAAGTGAAAGAAAACAGCCCAAGAACAAATTGTCGGCCTGGTTCGTCCCCCTTTGGTCAATACCAAATTCACTAACAAATAAAGGAGCTGCATTTTTTCCCTTGATCAAAAATCCTGATTTATTCATAATTTCTTCTTTAATAGTATCACAAACTTTGTTTAGTGGCTGAGTTAAAAACCAATTTGCTTGTCCCTCAGTAAATGAATACCTATGAGTCTCGAATACAATCTTATTTCTCATGTTTAAGTTCAAGGGCTTTTCCTTTAAGAAGGTAAAATCAAGATCATAATCTAATCCTGATATGATTAGTAAAAGATTAGGGTTAGCCCTATGAATTGTTTTTGCACCCTTCTCAACATACTCGTACCATACACTTTGGTTTTGAAGAGGACCACGTAGCTCGTTACGTAGACTAATGCCGATAACCTAGATAACAAAAAGTAAATTAAAATCAATAACAATTTATCTACAAAGGAGCACAACAAATAAATTCAACAATAGCTTATTTCAAGGAATTGCCTTCAACTCTTTGTATTTTTTATTTCTTAAAAGATTTTATTTTTTTAAAATAATTATAAATACAAAGAAAGGAAGGATACCGTTGAAGCCACGGTAAAGTTGCTCAATATGACCTAAAGGCCACGAGTTCCAGTCATGGAAGCAACCACTCATAGTTGTATTAGGGTAGATTGTCTACGGCACACTCCTTAAGGTGCGATCAGGGGCGAATCCACCTTGTAACCTACGGGTTCACGTGAACCCAGTAGTTTTTGTCCAAACACTGTAAATATATTCGATAAATTTACTAAATATCTATAAATGTTTGAATGTGAATCCAGTTACTATTGAAAATTCATTCGAGGTCGTTGCAGGAACCCATAAACATTAAATCATGGATCCACCTCTGGGTGCAGCCCTTCTCGACACTGCATGAATGTGGGATGTTTTGTGCACCGATCTGCTCTTTTTTAAAAAATAATAAATATAAACAAAACTAAATATGATTTATACATACCATTGGTATATCCTTGTATCGATTAGCAACAATATCCAATCCTTTTAACCATTCTTTAGGTTCAAAATACTTATCTCCCCAAAAACCATTTCCATCATTACTCCCACAACACCACATGGGCTCACCAACTTGATTATCAAGCACAGACATCACACCATGTCGGCCCAATTCCTCAATCACAGCCTTTTGGGCCTCAACAACAGTCAAGCCCAAAAGTTGTGGATTATTCTGGCCCAATCCAGACATAGCATTATTAAGCCCATTATTAATAAAAGATTGGGCCACAGTCAGATTTGAATGGCGAGTAAACATATAAGTAGCCCATGTTAAACGGACACAATTAAAGCCCATTAATGATATGTGCCTGGCAATTTGACTAACGGGCTGCTGATCTAAGCCTTCTGGTAACATAGTTTGTAAATGGGCAGCCCAATTTCCACAAACTAATTTCACTCTTTGGCCAGTTTCTTCATCTACTATCCATCTAGAGCTTGTTGATAGAGGAAAAGAATGACACAAAGTTGCAAAAGAGAAAAGAAAAATAAAGATTGTGGCTAGTTTTGTCATGGCGTTTTCTGAATAGTATGAAGGGGAATTAAGAGAACGAAGAATAAAGGAAGGATCTCATATATTTATAGGAGTGATTAATGTTGATGTGATCGGATAAAACAAAATCTAATTCAAAAAGACT
>AWOL01S0053356.1:0-15187 GCA_000715115.1 Nicotiana otophora
CTACAAACTTGCCAACTCCCAGTTTACTACCAAGTTATAAATGCAGTTAGAGTGTTACAATGTAATTTAACCTGATCATTGAATGATTCTGTTAGGTAAAAAGTTGTATTGCTATTTTTATTTTGAATAGGATATGGATGTTTAGAGATGGTTGTCTGGTAGGGAGATCAGTAGTTGTGTTTTACGCATAGTCCAGTGTGGCAGCTTACCTGTTTGTTTTTGCAACTTTATTGCCTTTTTCCTGGTCAACTTTGGATCTATGGAAGGTTGGGAAGATTAGTCTATATCACTTTTATCATTGCGTTTATCTGCATTCTCAACATATTAAGGTAAAGAAAATTCTATGTGCTTGCTCCTGGCCTCTGAATACCATAGTGCTACGATACCGATGCAATTGATCTAGGTAAATTTGGGTGCAGATGGATAAAAGAATCTTGTTAGCTCATTTATTTCACTTTAAGAGAACCCTTGTAAGAATTGCTGGCTACTTCATTGGTGCACAATAGTGTCGTAAGAAAATTCAGTGCTCTTTTTTGTTGCTTTATTCTTAGTTATGATGAAGCTTAAAAGAGTTCTCACTGAACCCCTGGATTACGTGTGCCATATGATAACAAAAGATTTACTAATTTACGTTTGGGAGTCTTGAAGCTTTCTTTATATTTATCTTCAATAGTTGGGTGATATTGTGTTTAGTATTGCTAAGATTTATTTGAATGTGCGGAAACTATTGTCAGTGATTTATAGTCTTATGTGCTTTAAGTCACCCCTTTTTCTATTAAGCATTAAATTATGAGAATTGTCAAAGTGACCATGTGTTTTTCCTTAATAACAGGGACAAGATTCTTAAACGATGACGTCCACCAAGGAACAGATTGAAGGCGCGCACCGAATATTTTGTGTTTTTGGTCATATGTATATGCTTGCCAAGACAATGAATTATTGTGTAGTATGTAGTTGATTTTTTTTAGTAATGGAAGCATTTATAATATTCGGTTTGAGGAATACTTTCGGTGTTTGTTAAATACTTTTGGATGCTCTTACTTACCTAGATATAATTCTGGTAATTTATTAGTATAATTAGTAAAAATATTGTTGCTGCTTAATTATTAAAAAAAATTTAAAATCTGTTATAAATTTAGGTTATATGTTACGACCCAAATAACTAACCCGTCGTGATGGCTCCTATCGTGGAACTAGGCAAGCCGACATTCTCAATATGCTTTCAATATATGACAGAAAGGAGCTAAAGTAATTAAATTAACCGGAGGTTTACACAATAGCGGGGTAAAAACTCAAAATACAAGTGTGGAATAATAGCCCGACATTGGGGTGTCATTAAGTCATGAGCATCTAACAGCCAATATAGAAACAGAGTCTACTACAGTCTATGCCAAATGCCAATACAAGAGAGAAAAGATAATAAGAAAGGAGAAACAAGGACTGCGGACAACGGCAGCTACCTCATAAGTCTCCGATAATCAGGTCGCGCACGAACTCAGCGACCGTCAGAACCGTATACACCTGGATCTGCACATGAAGTGCAGAGTATAGCATGAGTACAATCAACTCAGCAAGTAACAGAATTAAATAAGGAACTGAGAAACAGTGACGAGCTATAAAAATACAGATCATCTCAAAAGTTTTCAGTAAAGAGTGAACATGCTTTCAAATTTGATGGTATAAGTCAAATCAGTCTGAGCTAAAGTAAAACAGATATAAGTCTTTTAGAAATTTCACAACAACAACAGATGACAACATAAGTGCATCAATAAATAAAAGCAAGTACAGCCTCTCAAGGCAGCAGTCACTCAGCTCATCACAATAGCTCATACTCTCGGCTCTCAGCCCTCAGTACACATTCTCAATAGGTACCTGCGCTCACTGGGGGCGTGCAGACTCCGGAGGGGTTCCTTTCAGCCCAAACGATATATCGTTGCGGCGTGCAGCCCGACCCAATCATATAAGTAGCCATAAGGCTCGTTGCGGCGTACAACTTGATCAACAGTCCATAAATAGCCATAAGGCTCGTTGCGGCGTGCAACCCGATCCATGTACCGTCAAACAGTTCACAGCTCGGCACTCAGGCCCTATCTCAGTCACTAACCTCTCCAGCTCCTCGGGATCATAGAATATCATAATAATCAGCCCAAACAGAGAAAACAACAAGTATCAACAAGAAATGAGAGGGAACATAGATGTAACACACACATAAGACTGTGACTGAGTACAAAACAGCAAATTAACAGTCAATTCAACAAGTATAAAATAGTTGCCGGTCCCAACAGTGATATCATATGGCCTAAGCATGGTTTCTAACAAGAAAGACACTCAATTGTTCAAAGGCAAGGAAGAACAAGTAATAACAATGGCTATTCGACTTTACAGTCTCACGGGATGGACCAAGTCACCATCCCTCACGGTACACGCTCACACGCCCGTCACCTAGCATATGTGTCACCTCCAAACACTCATCTCATACCAATTCTCGAGGTTTCATACCCTCAAAACCAGATTTAAGACTGTTACTTACCTCAAACGCGCAAAATCTCACTCCGCAATGCCTTTGCCCCTCGAATCAATCTCCAAACGCTCCGAATCTAGCCACAAGCAGTACGATATAATTAATATAAGCCAAAAGAATCAATCCCACAAGAAAAACACAGAATTATAAGTCAAAAATCCGAAATCGGCTCGGAACCAACCCCCCTCTCCGGGCCCACGTCTCGAAATCCGATAAAAGTCACAAAACCCAAAAGCACATTCACTCACGAGTCTAACCTTACCAAATTTATTCCAATCCGATAACAAAATCTCATTCAAAACCCCAAATATCTAACTCAAGAACATTTCATCTTCTTCCCCAAATTTTCACCCCAAATCACAAATTAGATGATAAAATTAAAGATATAATCATGGGTTTTAACCAAAACTAAGTAGGAATCACTTACCCCCAATCAACTCCACAAAAATCCCTTCAAGAATCGCCCAATTTCGTGTTCTCTAGCTCAAAATATGCAAAAATGGGTTTAAACCCTCGTTTTTGAAATTAATATTGTCTGCCCAGATTTCCTTCTTCGCGAACGCGACCGTCCTCTCGCGTTCGTGTAGACCAACTCAGACTGCCTCTCAACTTAACTCTTCGCGAATGCGACCTACGCTTCGCGAACGCGAAGCTTTGCAAACTCAGACCTTCGCGAACGCGTCCCTTACCTCGCGAACGCGTAGAACAAAAGACTGGGGGTCCCGAACTGCCTCACTCCCCTTCGCGAACGCGATGCCACTCACGCGTTCGCAATGCACAAACTGCGATACTTTCGTGTCCATGTCCTCACATTCGCGGACACGTAGAGAAAAATATCACCAACTCAGAAACACTCTTCGCGAACGCGAGGCTCCTCTCGCGAAGGCGTAAAAGGAAACCAGAAAACAATGTAGCAGCAGATATCAGTTATCTCACCAAGGCCAAAACTGACCTGTTAACCACCCGAAACTCACCCGAGGCCCCCGGGACCTCAACCAAGCATACCATCATGTCCCAAAACACTATACGAACTTAGTAAAATCCTCAAACCACCTCAAATAACATCAAAAATACGAATCACTTTTCAATCCAAACTTAATAAACTTCGAAATTTTCAAATTCTACAAACGATGTCGAATCATACCAAATCACGTTCGATTGACCTCAAAATTTGCACACAAGTCATATTCAATATTACGGGCCTACTCCAACTTCCGAAATCGGAATTCGACCCCGAAATCAAAAAGTCAACCCCCGGTCAAACTACCCAAAAATTTGACTTTCACCATTTCAAGCCTAAATTAGCTACAGATCTCAAATTCATAGTCCGGACACGCTCCTAAGTCCAAAATTACCCAACAGAGCTAACGTAACTGACGGAATTCCATTACAGAGTCGTCTTCACACAATTCCGACTACGGTCAAAATCCTAAAACTTAAGCTTCTGTTTTAGGGACTAAGTGTCCCAAATCAATCTGAAACCAAAAACAAGACCTCCCGACAAGTCACGTAAGCAGAAACAGATATGGGGAAAATAGTAAATAGGGGATCGGGGCTAATACACTCAAAACGGCCGGCCGAGTCGTCACATTTCCCCCACTTAAAATAATCGTTCGTCCTCGAACGAGCATAGAAACATACCTGAAGTGGTAAAAATATGAGGATAACGGCTGCGCATATCATGCTCGGTCTCCCAAGTCGCCTCCTCCACCGGCTGACCCCTCCACTGAACCTTCATAGAAGCAATATTTTTCGACCTCAGCTTTCGAACCTGCCTATCCAAGATCGCCACCGGCTCCTCAACATAAGATAAATCCTTGTCCAACTGGACTGAGCTGAAATCCAATACGTGAGACGGATCGTCGTGATACTTTTGGAGCATAGAAACATGAAATACTGGATGAACTCTTACTAGACTGGGAGGCAAGACATGCTCATAAGAAACCTCGCCAACACGTCGCAATACCTCAAATGGGCCGATAAACCTCGGGCTCAGCTTGCCCTTCTTTTCGAACCTCATAACACCCTTCATGGGTGACACCCGTAGCAAGACCCGCTCTCCAACCATGAATGCAACATCGCGAATCTTCCGATACGCATAACTCTTCTGTCTGGACTGGGCTGTGCGTAGTCTATCCTAAATCACCCTAACCTTCTCCAAAGCTTCCTGAACTAAGTATGTACCCAATAATCTAGCCTCGCTTGGCTCGAACCAACCCACTGGAGACCTACACCGCCTTCCATACAGAGCCTCATACGGTGCCATCTTGATGCTCGATTGATAACTGTTGTTGTAAGAAAACTCCGCTAGTGGCAAGAACTAATCCCACGAACCCCCAAACTATATCACACGCACAGAGCATATCCTCTAATATCTGAATAGTGCGCTCGGACTGTTCGTCCATCTGAGGGTGAAATGAAGTGCTCAACTCCACTCGAGTACCCAACTCATGATGTACGGCCCTCCAGAACCGTGATGTAAACTGCGTACCCCAGTCAGAAATGATAGATATCGGTATTCCATGAAGCCTGCCGATCTCACGAATATACATTCGAGCCAGCTGCTCGGAAGAATAGGTAGTCATCATAGGAATGAAATGAGCTGACATGGTCAGGCAGCCCACAATCACCCAAACTGCATCAAACTTCCGCTGAGTCCGTGAAAGCCCAACAACGAAACCCATAGAGGTCCACTCCCATTTCCACTCTAAAATCACTAACTTCTAAAGCAACCCACTTGGTCGTTGATGCTCATACTTCACCTGCTGTCAATTTAGGCACCGAGCTACATACTCTACTATGTCTTTCTTCATTCTCCTCCACCAGTAATGTTGTCTCAAGTCCTGATACATCTTCACGGCACCGGGATGAATAGAATACCGCAAACTATGAGCCTCCTGGAGAATCAGCTCATGCAAACCATCTACATTGGGCACACATAGCCTGCCCTGCATGCTCAATGCACCATCATACCCAATAGTGACATTCTTAGCATTATCATACTAGACCGTGTCCTTATGGACAAGCAGATGGGGGTCATCATACTGACGCTCCCTGATACAATCATAAAGAGAAGACCGAGAGACAACACAAGCCAATACTCGACTCGACTCTGAAACATCCAATCTAATAAACTGGCTAGCTAAGGCCTGAACATCCAATGCCAATGGCCTCTCCGCTGCTGGAAGATATGCTAAGCTCCCCAAACTCTCCGCCTTCAACTCAAGGCATCGACCACCACATTGGCCTTCCTAGGATGGTATAAAATAGTGATATCATAGTCCTTAAGAAGCTCCAACCACCTCTGCTGATGAAAGTTATGATCCTTCTATTTGAACAGATGCTGCAAACTCCGATGATCTGTGTAAATCTCACAATGGATCCCTTATAAATAGTGCCGCCAAATCTTCAAGGCGTGAATAATAACTGCTAACTCAAGGTCATGGACATGATAGTTTTTCTCATGGGGCTTCAACTGGCGCGAAGCATAAGCAATCACTCTACCCCCTTGCATCAAAACACACCCAATGCCGATCTGTGAGGCATTACAATACACTGATGGTAGAACTAGAACTGAAGCCGTGGTCAAAGCAGTCTTTAGCTTCTGAAAGCTCTCATCGCACTCCTCCGACCACCGGAAAGGATCACCCTTTTGGGTCAATGTTTTCAAGGGCGATGCAATAGATGAGAAACCCTCCACAAAACGACGGTAATATCCCGCCAACCCAAGAAAGCTCTGAATCTCCGTAGCTGAGGACAGTCTGGGCTAACTCTGCACCGCCTCTATCTTCTTCGGATCTATCTGAATACCCTCGTTGGACACCACGTGCCCCAAGAACGCCACTGAACTGAGCCAAAACTCACACTTGGAGAACTTTGCATAAAGTTTCTCCTCCCTCAATCTCTGTAACACAATTCTTAGATGTCGGGCATGCTCCTCCTAGCAACGAGAGTACACCAGGATATCATCAATGAATATAATAACGAACGAGTCCAGATAAGGCTGAAACACACTGTTCATCAGATGCATGAACGATGCTGGGGCGTTGGTCAGCCCAAAAGTCATCACAAGGAAATCATAATGGCCATATCGGATCTTAAAGCTGTCTTAAGAATATATGAGTCCCAAATCTTCAGCTGGTGATACCCTGACCTCAAATCAATCTTGGAGAACACCATCGCTCTCTGAAGCTGGTCAAACAAATCATCAATACGCGGCAAAGGATACTTGTTCTTGATTGTGACCTTGTTCAACTGTCTGTAATCAATGCATATTCTCATAGTACCATCATTTTTCTTCACAAATAGAACTGGTGCACCCCAAGGTGACACGCTAGGCCGAATAAACCCCTTATCAAGGAGTTCCTAAAGCTGCTCCTTCAACTCTGCCGGTGCCATACGATACGGTAGAATAGAAATAAGCTGAGTGCCCGACACCAAATCAATACCGAAATCAATATCCTTGTCGGGCGGCATGCCTGGCAGGTCTGCAGGAAAAACATCTGGGAAATCTCGCACCACCAGAACAAAATTAATAGCAGGGACCTCTACACTAACATCCCTCATAAAGGCCAGATAAGATAGACAATCTTTCTCAACCATCCGCTGAGCTTTAAGTATGAAATCACTCTATTGGGAACATATTCTATAGAGCCACTCCACTCAACCCCGGCATCGCCAATGTCACGGTCTTAGCGTGACAATCTAGAACATCATGACATGGAGACAACCAATCCATACCCAAAATCACGTCCAAATCGACCATACTAAGCAACAAGGGATCTACTCTGGTCTCTAGACTCCAAATAGTCACTACACATGACCGATATATACGGTCCACAATGATAGTATCGCCTACTGGAGTGGATACATGAACAGATGAAACTAGAGACTCATGGGGCATAACCAGATAATGAGCGAAATACGAGGACACATATGAATAAGTGGAACTAGGGTCAAATAATACATAGGCATCTCTATGGCAAACTGAGACAATACCTGTAATCACATCATCAAAATCAATGGCATCTGGTCTGTAAGTAAGAGCATAGAAACGGGCTTGGCCACCCCCTGATCGGCCTCCCCCTCTCGGGCGACCCCTAGATGACTGGGCTCTACCCCCAGCTGGCTGAGCGGGTGGTGAAGAAACTGGTGCTGATGTCGTAGACTGGCTCCTCTACTAAGTCGGACCTCCCATAAGGCGGGGACAATGTCTCCTGATGTGGCCCAACTCTCCACACTCATAGTAACTCCCCGGTTCTGGTGCTGGGGACTGAAGGGAGCCCCGAGTACTGGGATGACTGGTAGAAGGACCTGGCATAGACGAGCCCTGACCCGATGGAGCACGGGACGAACTTTGAGCTGGTAGGGCACTGAGAGATGAATGACCTTGTTGATAACTGTGTGAACCATGGCAAGATGATGCACAACGGTGGACTAGGTGAGCCGTTTGAGCATGTCTGAAAGGACGACCCCTACCATGGTGGATCTGCCCCCAGAAGGAACACCGCTAAATCCACCCTATCCACGAAGCCTCTTAGCCTCCCTCTCAACCCTCTCCTGACTGCGAACCACCTCAATCTGATACGCAATGTCGACAACCTCATCAAAAGTAGCACTAGACACACTCTCTCTCGTCATAAGCAATTGTAGCTGAAAAGTGAGGCCATCTATAAACCTCCTGATCCTCTCCCTGTCTGTGGAAACCAACTAGATAGCATGACGGGCCAACTCTAAGAATCGCATCTCATATTGCATCACAGACATATCCCTTTGATGAAGCTGCTCGAAATGCCTACGCAGCTCTACTCTGCGGGTATGTGGCATGAACCTCTCCAGGAATAGGCTGAAAAACTGCTGCCAGGTAAGGGGTGCTGCACCAGCCGGCCTACGCCTCTCATAATCCTCCCACCAGCTGAAGGCATCCCCAAAGAACTGAAAAGTAGTCAACGAGACCCCACTGGCCTCTAAAATACCTGATGTACGGAGTATCCTCTGACATCTGTCCAAGAAACCCTGTGCATCCTCTCCCTCTACATCACTGAAAGATGGAGGTTGCAGTCTCCCAAACCTCTCCAATCTACACTGCTCATCCTCATGCATAATTGGAACCATATAGTCCTGAGCAGCTACAACCGGCTAGGCTGGTGGTGCCCCCGGTGTCTGGAGTCTCTATACTACCTGCTCAGGTGTGCGAGCGGTGGGATTGTGAGTGCCTCCCCCGTCCTGAGAAGTGGCTGCTGCCTTCGAAATAGAGACCGCCTAAGCAAGGACGGTACACAAGGTCAGAATATGAGCTAAGGCCTCCTGAAGGCCAGGAATCACAATGGGCACAGGTAGTGCCTGAGCTGGTGCATCAACAACTGGAATCTGGTCCTGATTTAGGGCAACTAGTAGATCTGCAGGTACTGCCCCAGCTATTGTGCGGGCTGCACCTCTGCCCCTACCGCAGCCTCTACGCGACCTCGGCCTCTCGCAGCCCTGGCTGGTGGTACTAGTGGCTGTCCATCCTGCCCAGTGGTACGAGTACTCACCATCTGTGAGAGAATGAAACAACAGATGTTTAGTTACTAGAACCAACAGATTCACATGACAAGAATTCAAGAATGTGGAGTTTTCTAAGGGTTCTGCAGCCTCTCGAAGATAAATACAGACATCTCTGTACCGATCCGCAAGACTCTACTAAACCTGCTCATGACTCATGAGACCTATGTAACCTAGGCTCTGATACTAACTTGTCACGACCCAAATACCTAACCCGTCGTGATGGCACCTATCGTAGAACTAGGCAAGCCGACATTCTCAATATGCTTTTAATATATGACAGAAATGACCTAAATCAATTAAATTAACCCGAGGTTTACACAATAATGGGGTAAAAATCCAAAATATAAGTGCGGAATAATAGTCCGACATCGGGGTGTCACTAAGTCATGAGCATCTAACAACCAATCTAGAAACAGAGTCTACTACAGTCTATGACAAATGCCAATACAAGAGAGAAAAGATAATAAGAAAGGAGAAAAGGGACTGCGGACACCGGCAACTACCTCATAAGTCTCCGATAATCAGCTCGCGCATGAACTCAGCGACCGTCAGAACCGTACACACCAGGATCTGCACATGATGTGCAGGGTGTAGCATGATTACAACCAACTCAGCAAGTAACAGAATTAAATAAGGAACTGAGAAGCAGTGACGAGCTATAAAAATACAGATCATCTCAAAAGTTTTCAGTAAAGAGTGAACATGCTTTCAAATCCGGTGGTATAAGTCAAATCAGTTCGAGCTCAAGTAAAACAGATATGAGTCTTTTAGAAATTTCACAATAACAACAGATGACAACATAAGTGCATCAATAAATAAAAGCAAGTATAGCCTCTCAAGGCACTAGTCACTAAGCTCATCTCAACAGCTCATACTCTCGGCTCTCAGCCCTCAATACATATTCTCAATAGGTACCTACGCTCACTGGGGGTGTGCAAATTCTGGAGGGTTTCCTTTCAGCCCAAGCGCTATATCGCTGCGTCGTGCAGTCCGACCCAATCATATAAGTAGCCACAAGGCGCGTTGCGGCGTGCAATCCAATCCACAGTCCATAAATAGCCATAAGATTCATTGCAGTGTGCAACCCGATCCATATACCCTCACATAGTTCACAGCTCGACACTCAGGCCCTATCTCAATCACTAACCTCTCCAGCCCCTCGGACTCACAGAATATCATAATAATTAGCCCGACCAGAGAATACAACAAGTGTCAACAAGAAATGAGAGGGAACAGAGATGTAACACACTAGTAAGACTTTGACTAAGTACAAGATATCAAATTAGCAGTCAATTCAACAAGTATACGACAGCTGCGGGTCCCAACAGTGATATCATATGGCCTAAGTATGGTTTCTAATATGAAAGGTAGTCAATTGCCCAAAGGCAAAGAAGAACAAGTAATAACAATGGCTATTAGAATTTACAGTCTCACGGGACGGACCAAGTCATGATCCCTCACGGTGCACGCTCACACGCCTGTCACCTAGCATATGCGTCACCTCCAAACACTCACATCATACCAATTCTTGGGGTTTCATACCCTCAAAACCAGATTTAAGACTGTTACTTACCTCAAACGCACAAAATCCTACTCCGCAATGCCTTTGCCCCTCGAATCAATCTCCAAACTCTCCGAATCTAGCCACAAGCAGTACGGTATAATTAACATAAGCCAAAAGAACCAATCCCACAAGAAAAACACGGAACTATAAGCCAAAATTCTAAAATCGGCCAGAACCCCCCTCCCTCCCCCCTCCCTCGGAGCCCACGTCTCGCAATCTGACAAAAGTCACAAAACCCGAAAGCCCATTCACTCACAAGTCTAACCATACCAAATTTACTCCAATCCGATAACAAAATCCCATTCTAAACCCCAAAAATCTAACTCAAGAACACTTCATCTTCTTCCCCAATTTTTCACCCCAAATCACAAATTAGATGATAAAATTAAAGATATAATCATGAGTTTTAACCAAAATCAAGTAGGAATCACTTACCCCAATCAACTCCACAAAAATCCCTTCAAGAATAGCCGAATTTCGTGTTCTCTAGCTCAAAATATGCAAAAATGGGTTCAAACTCTCGTTTTTGAAATTAATATTGTCTGCCCAGATTTCCTTCTTCGCGAACGCGACTGACCTCTCACGTTCGCGTATACCAACTCAGACTGCCTCTCAACTTAACTCTTTGCGAACGCGACCTACGCTTTGCGAACGTGAAGTTTTGCAAACTCAGATCTTCGCGAACGCGTCCCTTACCTCGCGAACACGTAGAACAAAAAACTGGGGTCCCCAACTGCCTCACTCCCCTTCGTGACCGTGACGCCACTCACGCATTCGCGATGCACACACTGCCATACCTTTGCGTTCACGTCCTCTCCTTTGCAGATGCGTAGAGCAAAATCTCACCAACGCAGAAACACTCTTCGCGAACGCGAGGCTCCTCTCGCGAACGCGTAAGAGGAAACCAGAAAAAAATGCAGCAGCAGATATCAGCTATCTCACTAAGGCCAAAAATGATCCGTTATCCACCCGAAACTCACCCGAAGCCCCCGGGACCTCAACCAAGTATGCCATAATGTCCCAAAACACTATACGAACTTAGTCGAATCCTCAAACCACCACCTCAAAGAACATCAAAAACACGAATCACTTTTCAATCCAAACTTAATGAACTTTGAAATTTCCAGATTTTACAAACGATGCCGAATCATACCAAACCATGTCCGATTGACGTCAAATTTTGTACACAAGTCATATTCAACATTACAGACCTACTCCAACTTCCGGAATCTGAACCCGACTCCGATATTAAAAAGTCAACCCCCCGGTCAAACTTCCCAAAAATTTGACTTTTGCCATTTCAAGCCTAAATTAGCTACAGATCTCAAATTCACTGTCCGGACACACTCCTAAGTCTAAAATCACCCAACGGAGCTAACAGAACCGACAGAATTCCATTCCGGAGTCGTCTTTACACAATTCTTACTACGATCAAAATCCTAAGACTTAAGCTTATGTTTTAGGGACTAAGTGTCCAAAATCACTCCAAAACCAAAAATAAGACCTCCAGACAAGTCACGTAAGAAAAAACAGATACCGGAAAAATAGTAAATAGGGGACCGGAGCTAATACACTCAAAATGAACTGTTGGTTCGTTACATTTTAGGGGCGACCAAACATTGCTACAAAATAATTAGTATTTGTGGCGACCAATATTGCTATAAAACTTCATGTTATTGTGGAGACCAGAGCTTCCACTGAACATAAAATTAATTTTGTGGCGACTACAATCGCTACTATAAGTTGCTCATCAGTGGCGACCAACCTCAAACCTATTTTGTGCTTGGGTTTTTACTTCACTTGTTGTGGCGAGGTAAGTCCCTACAAATGTATAGTTTTTGTGGTGATTTTCAGAAGTCGTCCCAAATAACATTTAGTTACAGTTGTCACAAATCGCTACCATGCTTTAGTAGCGACTATTGTCTCCACTAAAAGTTCGATTGCTTTTAGTGGAAACTTCTCTTCAAAATCCTTGGTTGTACTGTGCCTTCTGGGAATGATGGTGCTCACTATAGGAGGGGCACCAGCATCGGTGCTTTTTTTATTTTTTATTTTTAGAGAACTTGAGTTCTTTGAGGAGGAGGCCATGATTAGCAGAATATAGTAAGAGATCTTTGAAGAAGAATATTAAAGAAGAGTGAAAGCAAGAAAGAGTTGAGTGCAAAGAAGTTGAGAGAGTTTGAAAAACTGTAAAGTGTAAAAGAAGAAGAATGAGGCGTATAAGTAAAGGAATAGGCGGCTAAAATCGTGGCCATAATTACCTCGAGAATCAGAGAAATTATTGCTAAATCGTGGAGTGACGCGTGTTCGGGGCATTAAATGCGGAGAGACGATCAAAAAGTTTCCCGCCAAGAAAGATATCTTCACCAATTTCCCGATGACACAAAGATGTGCCACGGGAAAGCAGGGGGACTATCTGTCGGTTCATATTAAATACTCAAATAATAGAGAGACACGTGGAACCAGAGACAGATGGAAAGCGAGGCAAGTAGAAATCAAGACCGGGGACAGCAGTTTCGGTTGGCACCGGGAAGACCCCGAATAGAATATTGCTAATGAAGACAAACAAATGTTTGCCATCCGATGACATTCAATGAAGAATATTATTCAGTATTAAATACACAATCCGTTATAGAGAATTTGGGCATTCATAGCCTTCCATTATACACTCATCAATGCCCCCCATAATTGTCATTTAAGAGGGGCTTGATCCTAGGACCTTGTTCCCTAGGTGTAGCTATAAATTGTGACTTCAACAGCCCTTGTAAGGGACACGAATTGTCTCACAAACTTATGCCACACATTATTCTAAGCTCAATAATATTTTATTTCTTGTCTATTGTTAGTTTTATTACTGCATTCGGAAGCTCTGCTCCCGGAACCAAACTATTTACTGTCTTATCTCGATTTCAACGCTAAGTCTTGTATTTTATTTAATTTATTTATCATTTTAGGATCAAACCGATTCGTTTGTCTGTAAACCACGTTACAAATTCAACTGTACCGTTTTACGGGTAAACAGTTGTGAAATGCTGCCGTTTGAGGAAAGGAAATGATCAAGAGTTTCTCATTTTGATGGCTTGTAAACAAGGCAAGGTTAGATGTGTCTGTCACCCGCCAGGTTAATAGAAACAAGGAGGAGCAACACAATCATAGCTTTTACATCATGGACGTTACACAGTTGCAACTTATACCCCGGGTGTAGTTGCCATGTTATATGCTGCCTAACTGAAGTATTTAACTGCAAATACTAGTTAGAAAACTTATGAGTTTTTTGTTAGTGAAAGTGGATCTATAACAATTACAATTTGAGTCACCGATCGGTAGAAATTATCACAAATTGAAAGAATTCCTTGATTTTCACAACCTAGAAATTCCCTTTGAGATTCAGAGAGTTTTCTTCAATACCCTAATCGTTATAATCCAGAATGAAAAAAGATATACTTTTCAACACCCATAATGGTGTTTATATACACTAGCATTAGGGTTTAGGTGGAGACTAATTAACGGTCTCTTGTGAACTATTTACCACCCCTCGTGGTGACCCCGGTCCAATAATATTTTTCAACACTAACTCACTTGTGACACATAAGATGAACCAGTGGCGAAACCAGAAAATTCAACAAGGGTGTTCAAATATTTGCCAGTGGGCTATGTAAGGGTGTTCAAAACCTATTTTTAATCAATAACAAGTAATATTTTACCTTATACGGAGTATAATTTTCCAGCGAAGAGTGGTCAGTTGACCACCCTTGGTTGCACGTAGCTTCGCCCCTGAGAGGAACTGCAATGCTCCACCCGTTTCAATTTAAACGATACATTTTTCTTATTAGTTTACTCCAAAAAGAATGACACAAATTTATATTTTATAATAATTTAATATTAATTTTTTTATTTTATCTATTTTGCCCTTAATGAGAAGTTTTTATAGCCATACAGATGTTATTCGCCTACAAAGCTTTTATTCTTTAATCTTCTAAGACCACAAGTTTTAAAAGTTATTTTTTCCTTAAACGTGTCGAGTCAAACTACCTCATATAAATTAAATCATAGGGAGTAGATGACTCCTACGAAGAACAAATACATTAAACCATATTGAAGAGGTTATAGGCTTTTGATTTAAAGGTATTCATTATCTATTCTTTGCTTTATATTTTAGTAAAATGTTACTCCCTCCGTTTCAATTTAGACGGGTAGTTTGACTCGGTATGGAGTTTAAGAAATGAAAAGAAGACTTTTGAAACTTGTGGTGTTAAAAGCTTAAGGGGTAAAAGCTTTGTAGAGTCTTGACTTTTGTGTGATTATAAAAGCTTCTCATTAAGGGTAAAATGGGTAAAATAAAGAGTTTAAAGTTGAATTATTTTCAAATTTAAAAATGTGTCTTTTATTTTGGAAGAGACAATAAAGGAAAGTGTAACTCTTAGTTAAGAGATCGATGAACTAGTTTGATGAATATGATACTGTGATGTAAAAGTGAAAAGTTGCATTATATTCGTTCGTCGACAGTTTAAATAGGCTCATTCAATAAATTAAAAAAAACACCCCCCCCCCCCAAA